>PVKP010003656.1:0-106009 GCA_004027715.1 Plecturocebus donacophilus | reverse complement strand
AAGGTAAAGAGCATCACCATAATGAAGAATCTACATCAACTAATGGGCAAAACAGCCAGTTAGCATTACCAGAAGCTGTGATTTTCGTCTCTGATAAAACAGACTTTAAAACAACAAAGAACACAAGAAACAAAGAGGGACATTACATGGTGGTGAAAGGATCAATGCAACAAGAAGAGCTAACGATCCTAAATACATAGGCACCCATTACAGGAGCACCCAGGTACATAGGGCAAGTTCTTAGTGACTTACAAAGAGACTTAGACTCCCACACAATAATAGTGGGAGACTTTAACACTACACTGTCAATATTACGTAGATCAACGAGATAGAAAATCAACAAGGATATCCAGGACCTGAACTCAGACCTGGAACAACTAGACTTAACAAATATTTACAGAACTCTCCTCCCACAAATCCACAAAACATACATTTTTCTCAGCATCACATTATACCTATTTTAAAAGTGACCACATAATTGGAAGTAAATCACTCCCCAGCAATTGCATAGTATTTCACAGGTTTAAATAAAATATTGGTTGTCTGCTTATTTGTTATTTTCATCCCCTATTCCTTCCTGTCTCCATTGTTAATCACAATTATTGGCATAAAAGAGGTTTTTAATACCCATTTTTAGACTGTATTCTAGCCTGGGCAATAAAACAAGAATCCCATTCTCTCTCCCTCTTTTTCTTTCTCTCTTTCATTCTTTTTTTTCTTTCTTTTGCTGTTTCTTTCTCTCTCCTTTTCTAAAATCTCTTCCTCTTTCTTTCTCTCTTTCATTCTTTTTTTCTTCCTTTTGCTGTTTCTTTCTTTCTCCTTTTCTCTCTTTTTCTAAAATCTCTTCCTCTTTCTCTCTTTTATTCTTTAAAAAAAAAAAGAATCAGCAAGTTGATTTCTGATTTCCAGTAAGATTTAACAGATAATGGCAAGCCATTAATAGTATGCAGCAACTAGAAAAAAATGGGTAAATTACATAAATCATATTTTAAAAGATATTTGAGGACAGTGGAAACAAAAAGGACTAGATAAACTAACATTCCAAAGAGGGAAGAGCCTTTTTTAGGTGGGCTAAGATTATTCTCTTCTTTCTTATGAAGACAGTCTGAGTCTGACTATGTGTTGATGATCAGAATTATTATAGACAGTAGTTCTGTATTGGGGAAGAGGAACCAGTAGAGCTTTAGAATAACATATAGCTTGATATACTATAAAGTCTAGAGAAGGCCCAAATATACAGATAGTTTGCCTGATAGAATATTTGTTGAAGCTGAGTTGAGGGGTATGAGAAGTTGGTATTAGGCTGAAAAGGCAGAATAAAATGTTATGTAATTTCACAGTGCTTAAGAGAAATATCCTTCCTGAAGAGACATCCTATAATAAACACAAGACAGATTTCATTCTCAAGACATAATGAAAAGCAGAGGTGAAACGATCTGTGTAAAGCAATTATGAAGCTTCTTGGAAGCTTGTTTCTTGAATGGAGTGAGGTGATCCACCCCTCATCTTATCTGCCAAACAGAGGACAAGGTGAGCCATCTTTGAAGGAAAATCGTATCAACTTCAGTTTTCTATGGTTCCTTTGCACACAATGTGTGGCACACAATACCAAAATCAAGACACATTTGAAGAGACAGAAAAAATTTTTCTTTACAAATAATCAGGAGAAAAGAGAATAAAATAGATAAAATTATCCACATGTTAAAGTTAGTAAGTGTTATTATAAATATGTTACAGAAGATAGAGGAAAGGATGAACAGATGAATAAAAATATAAATCAAATAGAAAAAATTTGAACAAAGCCCATGTAAAATAATTAAATGGACAATGTAATATCTAGGCTTAAACACACATTGGATAAGTTTAACAGAAAACTGGTCATAGCAGAAAACAAACTTAGTAACTTCAAAGAAAGTTCAATAGAAAATATTGAAGCTAAAGCACAAAGAGGGTAAAACAAGAATAGAAGGAAGAGAATATGAGAGAAATGTGGGACAATATCAAAGGATTTAATTATGCATAATATGTGTGCTCTTTCAATATAAAAGCATAGGAGAAAAAATAGGGCACAAACAACCTCTGAAAAGATAAAGATTGAGATTTTTCTAAAACTCATGTAAAAGATATCAGCCCACAAATTCTACATGATCAAAGAACCACAATCAGGATAAATACAAAAAGAAAACTATACATAAGCATATAGGGGATAAAAAATGCTTTCTTCTATCCTTCTAGGTTCTTTGGCTGGTCTTTACATTAAACTGACATGAGATAGATTAAGAGGAGAAAAATAACTTTAATTATGTATGCACAGGAGACCCAGAAAAATATGAGAATAAAGAAGGTACTTGGATGACTGAGACTTATCTAGCATTTTGAGCTAGATAAAGGAATAGAGGATTACAGTTTCTGGATAGTGGTGGAGACAAATTATGGGAAAGTGAAGGAAGGAAATATATGGTAAATAAAAATTACCTTGTTATGCAGATAAACATCTCTTAGGTGGTAAAAGTTGTCTCAGAGTAACCCTCTTCCTAGTACAGATATCTTTGCCAATAAAAATTACCTTTATAAATCAAATTTTTCTTACAAAAGGGTAAATTTATACTTTGTCTTAAGCAGCTGAGAGGGAGGTAAAGAGCTTTTCCTGCATTGGCTGTTTGCCAATTTCTTTTAGCTCAAATATTCAATATGGCCAAATAGTGTATTTTATAGTTTCATTTTCTAAACTCCTTTGGGAACATTATAATTACACTTCTGATTGAAAAGGTAAAGAGAAAAATGCTAAATGCAGCAAAAGGAAAAAGATATTATTTTCAAGTAATTGATAAATTAATTGCAGATTTTTCAACTGAAACTGTGGACACAAGAAGACAACACAATGACATCTTCAGAATGATGAAAAAAAAGACTTCTATCTATGAATTCATATACAGTGAAAAATATCCTTCAAAAATAATGGTAAAATAAAGACATTTTAAGTCAAACAAAAGCTGAGAATGTTAGTCCCTAGTAGATCTGCACTACAAGAAATTGTAAAAGGAGTTGTACTAGCTGAAGTAAAAGGATCTCAGAAGCACAGAACTTCAGGAAGGAATGAAGACCATCAGAAATGGGAAATACACAATTCTACATAGAAGGAGATGGACTTTTAAGGGGTTTATAACATATCTAAGTAAAATATATGAAAACAGTAGCACAGAAGTCAGGAAGAGTTAAATGTAGTTAAATTTTTGTAAGGGTTTTTCATTGTTTGGTAAGTCATAAAGGTATATAAGGTTTATTTAAAGTCGTTAGCATTGCAGTATAAAATCTTTAGAGTATCCAAATATTATAAAAATATAAAAAGGGAAAGATAAAAAGCAAATAGAGAAGATATTCTGATTTAACTTTTTAATCTTTAAGAAAGAAAGAGAAAGAATACTAGTCTACACAAACTATTGCAGAAAAGATAAGTGAGAAAATACTTCTCAGCCCGTTTTATGAGGCCAGTAGACCCTGAAACAAAAACTAGACAAAGACACTATTAGAAAGAAATACTACAAGCTAATTTCTCTCATGAATACAGACACAAAAATATTAAACTAAATATTATTAAGTCAAATGCAATGATAATAAAAACATTACATCATGACCAAATGGGGTTTATTTGAGAAATGTAAGGTTGATTTAACATTCAAAAGGCAATCAAAGTAATTGCCTATATTAATCAAGTGAAAGATTAAAAAAAATATGGGCATCCCAGTAGATGCAAAAGGATGACAAAATTTAACTCACACTTATTGTATATATTTTTAGCAAACTAATAGAAGAGGGGAGCTTTTAAATATAAAGATTAGAAATATCTCTCCAAAATATGCCACTTTGGCATAAGGCTTATTTTGAGATAAAGACAAGTGGGGAAAAGCAGATACAAGAAAAACTTTCTGTCCTTTCCCTATTTTCCTAGAAGTAGGGCATAAATATTCATGAAAGTGTCCCCTCCCTTCTCTACTAAGAACACCAAAAGTAAATCACACAGAAATGACTTTAGACCCTTAGCAGCCTGGAGACAGCAACAGAGGAATCTTAATTAGCATTTATCTACCATTAGTTTCCTATATATGTGCTTTCCTGCAATTTACCACCACTAGGGACTCAAAGTCCTTTTCCTTTGTCTTCTCACTTCTCTAAACATTTATTATTTTTTGTTGAAGATGCTGTATAAGCTGGAGTTCGAAGCTATCTCTGTGAGAATTACTTATTTTCTGGGTATCCTCCAGGCATATATAAGATATACATGTTAATAAACTTGTTTGGCTTTCTCTCGTTAATCTGTATTTTGTTTCAGAAGCCCCAGCTAAACATTTTAGAAGGAAAGAAGGGAACTTATTTTTCTTCCATTATACACTCGTGGCTAATATCACACCTAATAGTGCTTTCCCTCTGAAGTTATGACTAAGACTTGCTGTTCTTTATTACCACATTTACAATTAACATCATACATAACAGTATGATGACACCCCATCCCCCAAATTTGAGAGTAAGACAATGATGTCCATTGTCATCACTTTTATTCAATATTGTTATAAAAGGTCCTAGATAGAGCAATAAGTCATAAAAAAGTTTATAGAGAAGATGTAAACATTGGAAAAGAAAAATTGTCTTTAATCATATATATTCTGTACCTTAAAAATATCAAAGAATACACAAGCTAATAAAATTAATAAGTGAATTTAGCAATGAAAAGGACACGGAATATAAGGACAATATATTGAAATAAGTTTTATTTTGATTCTGATATAAGGTCAATTTAAAATTAATTTTATTTTTATATACTAGCAACAAATGATTAAAAATGAAGTTAAAGTACTATTTACAATAGAATAAAAACGTCAAATATTTAAGCATAATACAACGAAACATAGGAAAGATCTATTCACTGAAGTCTATAAAGTATTGCTGAGTGACATTAAAATAAATAGAGAGATATACAATGTGAAATTACTGGAGGACAACATTATTAAGGTGTTGATTCTCACCAAATTGATCTATAGATATAAGGCAAAATGCCATGAGGGATTGTGTGTGTAATTTGACAAGTTGATTCTAAAATTAATGTGGAAGAGTTAAGGACCTAAAAGACCCAAGACAGTTTGGAAGAAGAAAAAAGGTGGGCAAACAAGATCAGGTTTCTAGACTTATAATAAAGGTAACTAATTAAGACAGTGTAGCGTTGGTGTAAGGATAGGCATACAGATCAGTGAAATAGAATGAGGAGTCTAGAAATAGATGGACATATAGATCACTTGACTTATTACAAAGATGCTATTGCAAGCTAATTCATAAATAATGGTGTTTTCCACAATGGTTTTGGAGCAAATGCTATCTGCATCCCAGGTTCAATCCAGTCTCCTTCCTCAGCCTCCTGAGTAGCTGAGACTACAGCCCTGTGCCATCATGTCCAGCTACTTTTTGTATTTTTAGTGGAGATGGGGTTTCACCGTATTAGTCAGGATGGTCTTGATCTCATGACCTCATGATCCTCCTGCCTCGGCCTCCCAAAATGCTGGGATTACAGGTGCGAGCCAGCATGCCCAGCCGAGGGAAGACTTCTTTGAGGAAGAGATGGCTCAGCTGAGAATGATAAGGCTTTAGGCAGAGGTAAGAGGACTAAGAGGAAGAGAATATTCCAAGCAGAGGGAACAGTATGGGCAAAGACCTAGAGGTGACAGAGTGAGGCGCGTCCCGGGAATTAGAAGTTCCCTATGGCCGCAGTACCTGGGAAAAGACGAGGGTGGACGGATGAGGCTGTGGGGGTCATCAAGGGTCTGCCTTCTGCCACCAAATGTGATGTGTTAGGCTGGCATCTGGCATGTGCCTGCATCCCAGCTTGGGAGGCTGAGGCAGGCGGATCACTTGAGCCCAGGAGTTCGATACCAGCCTGGGCAACACAGTGAGACCTCTGCTCTACAAAAAATTTAACAACTGGCTGGGCGTGGTGGCGCATGCTTATAGTCCCGGCTATTCCGGAGGCTGAGGCTGCAGGATTGCTTGAGCTGGGAAGGTTGAGGTTGTGATCCCCCCGTTGCACTGCAGCCTGGGCGACAGAGCCAGACTCCATCTGAAAAAAAAAGTTTGGGCCTTTTCAAGGACACAGGGAAGCCCATCGCATGGTTTTCGGTAGGAAGGAGTCAAGATCAGATTCACATGTTGAGAAATGACTCCAGGAGCCTGAGAAGTTGAAGCCGTTTCGGGTGGTGCAGGTGCAAGTTGGCGGAGGCCTGAGCCGGGAAAAGGCAGAGAGCTGGAGCGCAGGGCCCTGAAGGCGGCGAGAGTGAGGAGCCGTTCCTGATGGAGAAGAGGGAGGGCTCTTCCAAACTCACCTTCATTCCGGCCCTATTAGGAAAGGAAGGTAGCTTCGGATCCTAGCGGGGGCCAGGCACCTGCCGAGTTCTGCTGCTTGATTGCGCGTTCGAATTTCCAGGGTCCTTTCTTTGCTCCTGGAAGGAGCCCTAGGCTCCTAAAGAGTCTTTCAGTGCTGGCCAGGCGCGGTGGCTCACGCCTGCTATCCCAGCACTTTGGAAGGCCGGGGTGGGTGGATCACGAGGTTAAGAGATCGAGACCATCCTGGCCAACCTCGTGAAACCCCGTATCTACTAAAATACTAAAAATTAGCCGGGCGTGGTGGTGCACACCTGTAATTCCAACTACTTGGAAGGCTGAGACAGGAGAATTGCTTGAAACCGGGGGCGGAGGTTGCAGTGAGCCGAGATTGTGTCACTGCACTCCAGCTCAGGAGACAGAGCAAGTCTCTGTCTCAAAAAAAAAAAAAAAAGCATGTTTCGGTGCTGAGCCCGGCAGTTTAGTTTGCTGAACTCTCGCAGTGGAGCGACTGGGTGCTGGCCTGGAAGGAGAGGGACAGAGGTGGAGGCTTAGCAGCATGCATCAACCCTTTCAGGCTCTCCTCCCCGCGCTGGCCAGGTAGGCTCTTTCCAGTTCCCGATGTGGCAATGAGGACAAAGCGACTGGACGGCACGGGTGATGGAAGATGCTTTGGGGGCGGCGTGATCAGAGGATTCCCCTTCCCGGGAACCTGCGCCTTGTCCTCTGACGCATCTCCCGGCGCGGAGTGTGTGGACTGGCGTGTGGAGTGCGCAGCGCCCCCTCGCCCTGGGCAGGGTATAGAGAGCGAGACGACGCCCATGGTCAGCCGGCCACAAAAGTCTAGGAAGAAGTTGTTTCATACCGACTGTTTGGCACCTCCGGATCCCCTGCCGCCTCGCTGGTTCTCCCACCCGCTGAGCTCTCTCCACACCTAATTTCGATCAGAAGGGGATTTGGAAGCAGAGCTGGCCGCAGCGAATACTTTTAATGCGGGGGCCGGGGAGAAAGCGGGTTAGGATCTGATCTCGCGGAACTGAGGCCGGTAGCCTCCCTCCCGCCCGGTGCCGGGTGGTGCGGGGGCGCAGGGTGCGCTGTGCGCTGCGCCGGGGCGGGGGCGGCTGCGGCTGCGGCGGCGGCGTGGGCGCGGTGATGCAGGTGTGACTCCCGGCGGCGCCGCGTTAGCCGGAGCTGCTCTGCCTGCACCCGGGGGCGGCCGCCAGCGGATTTCCCACCCAGGTAGGGGACGGCGTGGCTCGCGGCGGTGCCACCCACCCCGCCGGGCGCGGACCCCGCGTGCGCGGGGGCTGAACCGCACAGGCTTGCTGGCACCGCGGAGGGCTGTTCAGAGTAAACCGCACAAAAGACCGGAGAGTCCGGGAAAGCCGGGGCAGCAGAGCGAGGACTCGCCGGCTGCCCGGAGCTGCGCGCTTCTTGGAAGGCGGCCTCCCCAAGGGCTGTTCTTAAACCCTGTCTGAACTGTTAGCGCCGTAAGTAGTTTTGCAACTTATAAATGTCAGGCTGCCGGGGTTTATGGCTAGCCGCGGCGTTTAGTTTCAGTTGCCTTCTAGTAGATGGGTTTTGTGATTGTTGTTGGTTTGTTCTTAAAGGACAGAATTCAAACGTGCTTACTCCTGGTGGCCCTTGGGGTTTGCGAGTGTGTATTTCTGAATGTGCTGAGCGCCCTCCGTGGGCGTGGGGGCCGTTTCTTAGGGACACAGAGAGGATTTGTTTATGAACAGGCTTTAGCGCGAGGGAAAGAACATGACTTGTTTTGCAGGGATGGGCTAGCAAATGCGTTTAGCCGGGCAGGAGCAAGGCACTGCTGTGTCTTCGGCAGACGGGTGGGAGAAATCTCTGCTGTCCAAGGTTCAGCAGGGCTGATGAAACATGATCCTTTATCTGGAAATTACAGGTGCAGATTACTCCGTTTAAGGGTAACTTGACGTCGTTGTCTTGGGCACTGATAGAAGCAGCCCCACTGGGGTGGGGTGGAAGGCTGGGGGATGCTTGCTGGCTTTCTAGTCCTGGGGGGAGGTGAACGTGGGCGGCTTTGGGGCTCAGCGGGTGCATGGGGGAGAAGTGGGCACTGTAGTCGGCTCAGTGGTCGCTCTGGTCTATGTCGGTCTCCTCTGTGTTTCTGCTTCCTGCCCTTTCCAGAAGAGGTGACTTGTTCTGCTTGCTCCAGTCGATCCAGTAGGTACAGGCTCATGCTGCATCTTTCTTGAGTCAGCAAATACTTACCGAGCACTTAGTATTTGTCGGAGATGGGATTAGTACTTGGGGAGGCAGAGGTGATGATAAAGTCCTGGATCCCTGAAGCTCGCACCTGGTAGAGGGAGGACTTGTAATCAGGAGGTGTGGTAAGTTCACGATGGTGGTGGAAAACAGCAGTGGGAGCGGAGAGGAGGAGGAGATGGATAGTGGCAGTGATTCGTATAAAAAAGAAGCCCTCACGGACGAGCCAGGACATGGATTTCAGCAGGGACTGGATCGCTCTCTTGGTCCTTCGGTCTGGGAGTGACCCACATGACTCTTGCACACCACTGACATCACTGCCACTGGGTGGGCAGAGCTTTACAAGTCTCAGCTGGGCTGGAATTTGCAGCACGTGACTAGACCCCAGTAGACACAGGCTGACCCCAGAGAGGCGCACACCCAGTACAAGTCAGACTTGCAATTTTTTCCTTTTTTAATGAATGGTTTTCCTGAATTCCAGAACTATGAAGGTTTTGAAATAGCACATCACAAAGGCAGGGACTCTGGAAAATTCTGAGAGAGTTTCAGAGCAGATGAACTTCCGCCTTCTTCTCCCTGGTTCCCCAATCTGTCTGTTTTTGTCCCAGTCCAGTTCAAAAGGAAAACTCTACCTTGATTATCCCTAAATGGGTGGAATAAAGAAAAGCTAAAGCTGTTACTAATAACGTTCTCTGGGAGATGAAAATCCAATCTCAAGGATGCTTCTTCCTGGACCAAAGCTGTGGTGGGTGAAGAAAAATGATAGAATGAAAAGCTCTTGTGTTATGAATTTGCCAGATGTGTGTCACACACACTTTGATGTGTGTTACATGCACCTACATCATCGTTAAGGTATTGGAAAAGCAGCCTTCTCTGCAAGAAGCTTGAGCTTTGATGCTCAAACAGCACGAGATGGGTGTCTTCGGCAAGTTACTTAGCTCCTCTTTGAGCGCTGGTTTACTGGTCTGTAAAATGGAGACAATAATAGGATTGTTATAACAGTTACAGAAAAGATACTTTAAAATATTTACTCATTGCTACCCGATCATCCTATATAATTTGCCTGGCACAGAGTAGGTGCTCAAGAAATGGCAGTTCATTCATTACGTTCCTACTATGTATCAGGCACTGCCCTATGTGTGGACAATACAGAATTAAACATCCAATAAAGCCCTCTTTCTCAAGGAGCTTAAATTAATATGTGTGTGTGTGTGTGTGTGTGTGTGTGTGTGTGTATAAGATAATGGACAAATAAATAAGTATAGAGTGTATCAGCTGATGAGACATTGTAATGGAGAAAAATAAAACTGGTTAAGAGGATTGGGGAGTGCTGCCAGAGGGCAGGGTGGGGCTTGTTGTTTATTTTTATGCAGCTTGGCCAGGGAAGGCTTTTTGGTAAATGACATTTGACCAGACATCTGGGGAAGTGAGGGAGGAAGCCAGGGATTACAGGCAGCACCTGCAAAACCCTGAGACAGGAGAGAGGTATGTTCGCAAGAGACCCAGAAAGAAGGCCACGGAAGCTGCGGTTGAGTCAGACACCAGGACAGCCAGCAGGTGTGAGGTCACAGGGGCAACATGGCAACTCTTTGAGATATTGCCTCTTAGGATTCCTATTTGTCGCTATGATGTATGTGCTGAGTTACTGTTTAAGGAATTGGCTGAAATCCTAAACTCTGTGTTTAGAAGAGGGTTAGTTGGTAGACATCAGTACCTGTGGTCATTCAAAGCATACACAAATGCAGCCAGCAGAAAGCATAAGTCTTTGCAAGGCCACTGGAAGCACAGGGATTAAGGAGACTGCAGCACAGCATTCAGGTTTCTCCCATCTGGATGGAGGACTGTTTTTGTGCTTCTTTTGAATCTTAGTATTAGGAGTTTTTTTGTTTCCTTTCCCCCACACTAAAAGAAAGGGTCATCTTTAGCAAACAGGCCAGCAGTCCTTGCTATTCTTTTTTTCTTTGATAATGAGAAGAGTTTCTATGATCATGGAAAAGTGTTGGGATCATCTGGAAATATAGTGACCTTCAGTGTTCCATGGAATGCATTTACATAATATCATATGGCAGACTTATTTAAAGCCTCCATCTTACAGGCTTAACACAAAGATCAGTTTGCTGCTCTGCCCTTTTGAAACTTTATTCCTCTAGAGAAAACATGGTTTTGGGATTTGAGAGCCTCATCACCCAGCCGTCCTTGATGCAGAAAGACTACTGCAGTGTGTTCCATGGGCAGAAATGGGGCTGGATGCCTGAGAACTGAGTCAAAGTTTCTGTGAAATAGAATGTGGTGAGGATTGGTCAAGGTCAGGGATTCTGGCTGGGTGTCCCCCAAGTCTACCCCAGAAGGCAACATTTACTTCTGTGAATTTCCCCCATCTAAAGTCTGGCTTTCAGTATTGCTGCCTCCAAAACCTGATCTGCCTTTTGGGACCACGCCACGGCGACCTTGTTGACCTGCATGCCAGTTTATTGATTTGCAATGGTCGAGACACTGTGGCTTGGCTAGTGGGTCTTCTTCCTGCAGACCCCTGTCATAACAGCCAAAACACAAGGAGATTTCCTGAAGCAAATTATTCACAGCAAAGCAGCTTAGATGCCTATCCTAGGGACTGATGACATGCTTTAGGGCCAGTCTTGCCAATGGGACTACAGACCAAACTACCCACAACCTTAGTGGCTTTAAACAACAGTCGTTTGTTATTTTCTCACATGTCTCTCGGTTGGCTGGGTAGTTCTGCAGGTCTGAGTTGAGCTTGCTTGATTTCAGCTGTGCTTGCTCATGTGATTTTTGGTTGGCCGATGGAGTGTCTGAGAGCTGGCTGCTTTGGGATGGCCTCAGCTGGATGACTTGGCTCTGCTCCACGTGGTCACTCATCCTCCAGCCGGCTAGCTCGGCATGTTCACATGGTAGTTGCAGGTGCACAGGAGAAAGTGGAAGCTTGTATGGCCTCTTGAGGCCTAAGCTTATAACTGGCACTCCATCACTATATTCTTGTCTAATGACAAAATTAAGACACAAGATAGCCCAGAGTGAAGAGTTAGGAAAAGCGACTCCACTTCTTGATAGGAAGAGCTACATAGTCACATTGCAAAAAGCATAGATACAGGGAGGGGAAGAATTGGGATATTTTTACAATCAATCAATCAATCAGTCAATCAATCAATCTACCAATCTACCATAGGGACCTGAACATTTCAGGTGCTGTTGGCTAGGTTTCCTTTGCTTCTGGACTCTGCTTGAATGGGCAGTGTCTGTACCTGCCCCTGTGACTGTCTTTTTTGTGTGTGTGTTTCTGTGGTTGACCATCTACAGATGTATGTATCTTTAGATGATTATTCATTCACTAAATAAATATTTATTGAGTGGTCTGTAGAAGCCAGGCATGTCACAGGTAGTAGACCCACCTCATGAAGCATTCATTCTAGTTGAGGGAAACAAATAATATGTAAGTCAATAAATATAGGTTTTATATCAGGTGATTAAGGAATGTTGAACAGGGAAAGGAAGATGGGGGGGGTGCCTGGTTGTCTTGGAGTGGGAAGATGGGGTGAAGCGAGGAGTGGGTATTTTATATAAGGTGGTCAGGGTGACATGAAGGAAGTGAAAGAGTGATCCAGATAGTTATCTGGGGAAAGACTTTTCCAGGTAGGGAGAACAAGTGCAAAGGCCCCGAGGCAACAGATAACTGGCACGTTCCAGGAACAGCAAGGGGACTCATGGAGACGGAACTGAATGAGACAGGGTGAATGTGGGAGAAGAGAAGATCAGAGAAGTAGCAGGGAGCCAGCTAATACAAGGTCCTGTAGGGCCTTGCATAGACTGTAGCCTTTACTTTGAGAAAGATGGGACACCACTGGAGAATTCTGAGCACAAGGTACTATTAGCTGATTTATGCTTTCCAGTGATCCCTTGAGCTTTAGAGCTTAGGGTAGACTCTCGGAGGACCAGGGTAGAAATAGAGAGAGTAGTCAGGGTGGTACTGCAATGACCCAGGTGAGAGATGGTGGTGATTTGGACCAGGCTGGATAGTAGTTAAAATGGTGAGAAGTTGTAATCCCAGCACTTCAGGAAGCCAAGATGGGTGGATCACTTGAGCTCAGGTGTTTGAGACCAGCCTGGGCAACATGGCAAAACATCAACTCTACAAAAAATACAAAAATGAGCCAGATGTGGTGGCATATACCCATAGTCCCAGCTACTTGGGAGTCTGAGGTGGGAGGATCACCTGAGCATGGGGAGGTCGAGGCTGCAGTGAATCATGATAATGCCACTGTATTCCAGCCTGGACAATGGACTGGACTGAGGCCCTTTCTAAAAACAAAACAACAACAACAACAACAACAACAACAACAACAACAACATGGCGAGAAGTGGCTCAATTCATAAAGTAGGGCAGGATGTGTGGATGAGTTACTTAGGGTATGAGAAAAAGATGACTTAATGAATTTTGACCTAAGCAGCTGGATGGAGTAGCACTTCAGTGAGATGGAGAGGCAACAGGGATGAGGTTTAATTGGATATCCTATTGGAGATGTTAAGTAATTTGTTGCATATGAGAGTCTAGAGCTCAGGGAAGAGGTTCAGAAAGGAAGGAGACGTAGGTTTGAGTGTCATTACCATGTTATTTATTTGTCCTTTCCATGTGCCAAGTCACTGCTGTATCATAGTACCCAGAATATTGTCTGGCACATAGCATACGCTCAATGAATATGTACTGAGTGAGTGAATGGAATCACTTAATTACTAAAGTTGACTACAGATCTTTGCTTCGGGGGATCTTGAAGTGTAACGCCTTGAAGTTGTTTCCCTTCTTTACAAGGTCTCATGGGAGCCTTATTGTGGATCTCATGGACTAAAAAGAGACTTTAAATGTGAAGGCTCCAATTGCTTATCTCATACAGAAAGCAATGTGTGGTGACAAGTAAGAAAGAGGAACAAGTGGAAACCAAAAAATAGCTCATATTTTCAAAAAACGAGAAAAGATCCTTTAGAGGAAGGTGGCTGAAATTCAGGGGTGTGATGTTCTTGGGTTATTATTGTACTGCTCTTAATTTAAGATGAGGCAGAAGCGAAGAAGAATCTTGAAAGGGGAGAAATTTATTTAAATCAATTTATGCTGAGTGTCACCAGCTTGCTTGAGAAACCCCACATCTACAGTAGCTTGCACAATGTGTTCCTGTTTATAAAAGGAAGAAATAGGCAATAGCCTTTATAGGAAGTGGGGAGGGCTGGAATGACTTCAGCCTCAGGCTGTGGGTACTGTCCATTTTCTCCCTGTGGTGTGGCTGATTCTACATATGTTTTTTTTTTTTTTTTTTTGCAGTTATGTTGGTGAAGGGAATGAAACAAGAAAAAGCAAACATTGAAAGTGGTTTTGTGTGTGTGTGTGTGTGTGTGTGTGAGAGAGAGAGAGAGAGAGAGAGAGAGACAGACACGTGCCAGTGGTGGAGAAAAAGAACCAAATCCCAGAGGGAAGTGTGGGAAAGACACAAACTGCCCTTCATTTTTATGCGTGAGTGCTAGGCCTGACCATATGGGGCATAGGACGGAGCAGTGGGTTTTAGAATCATACAGAATTGGTTTTCACTTAAGTGTCATTACTTTCTATTTTTTTTTTTGAGACAGGGTCTCACTGTCAGCCAGGCTGGAGTGCAGTGGTGTGAACATAGCTCACTGTGGCCTTGACCTCCTGGGCTCAAGAGATCCTCACATCTCAGCCTCCAAAGTAGCTGGGACTAGAGGCATGCACCACTATGCCTGGTTAATTTTTAATTTTTTTTTTTTTGAGACGGGATCTTACTATGCTGCCCAAGCTGGTCTTGAAGTCCTGAACTCAAGTGATTCCTCCGCCTTGGCCCCCACAGTGGTGGGATTACAGGCATGAGTCACTATGCCCAGCCCAAGCTTCCTTACTTTCTAGCTGTGTAAACGTGAGAACATTATTTCATTTCCCTGAGCCTTGGTTTTGTCAGTTGTAAGGTCATGATGGTGATGTGATGGTGGTGGTGATGATGCTGATGATGGTAATGATACCCAAGTGCTTTGCACCCCCTTCATTAAAAGATCGAATCCTTGATTAAAGGATTACCAGACCAGCTGAGGGGCTTGAAGATTTTATGTGAAGGGAGAATTGCGAACCTGTCATTTGATGTTCACAGTGCCATTTAGAAGATGATTTGCATGGGGCTCACAATGTTCAAAATTAGACAAAGGGGCAATAGTAAACCTCGTAGGCTAGACAGTTCAGGTGCCTCAGAGGAAAACTAACCTTCCTTTCTCTGCAATAAGCCAATCCCCTTAGTTCAGTTCTGCAGTGTCGCATAGTTGGTTGAAATTCCATGATGAACATTGTGGAGTCATATGTAGTCTATAAATACTGAAGCTTTCCTATCTGATGTCTTTGTGGCTCCCACAAAATTCACTGTATGGTCTTCTTCTGGGAAAGTCTACTGTTCTTCCTGTTCCAGGCACATAGTAGCATGCAATCCGTATTCATTAGATACTTGGTGAGTAAATGTCCCTGTGGTTTCTCTGTTGGCTGTGGCTTTCCTGGTTGCTCCTCCCTGCCCTAGCAAGAGATCAGCGTGTAAGTGACAGTGATGAGTGAAGTCTTTGGTAGGTACTCAGCACCTAATGTTACCCTCTCTCCACCACCCTTATGCCTTGCCTGCCATTCTGACATCCTGTAGATCAACAGCCATATACTCAGCTTTCCCTCCAAGCCCCAAGTTAGATCATCAGCAAAGCCAAACTCCCTTGCTGTCCTGACCTTTGATTACAGGTAATGCAACAGTGTGTCCTGACTTAGCAAAGACCCACACCATGGGTTCCCTGCTTCAGCTCCCACACAGGAGCCTGTGTTCCTATCAAGTCTTCCTATTTTCTACACACACTTCTGCTCCACCCACCTCCTGTTCCCTTCAGTTGTTTGAGCTTGAATCTGTACTGGTTGGCAGGGGAGAGAATAGCATTAATTTTCTTTCCATAAAAGGCAATTGAAAATTCTCTCCTAATGGATGACTGTCTAGCTCCCCAGAACTGAACTTCTTCAGGAGGCATATAGGGCACATCCTTCCTTCTGTACCCATTTTACAGATGAGAAATCTGAGGCTCAGAGAAAAGAAATTACAGACAAAAATACTCTTGGAAAAATGGATGCACAATCTCATTTTTTTCTCTCGAGCTCTGCATAGATGCAAGAGAAGGTAGCTTTGCCAGACCTCTGGGACCTTCTTGAATCACCGATGTCTGCATCCAAAAGGTGATTGTTGAATCATGGATGTCTGTATTTGGAAGTTGACCATTCAAATTGGGAGCTTGGTGCCATTAAGTACATCTTATGTCAACCCCAGGTGTTATGTGTGTGAGCGGGAGCTCTAGGCTCCCCAGACTCACCTAGGTGTGATAGGCATGATTTACAATTCTGATTTCATGGTCATTTCATCAGAGAAACCTGCAAATGAACAGTGCTAAGGAGAAGGAACAGAACACATTAATGGATAAATGAGCTGTCCATCATCACTCCTGTATGAACATGATTTATTTTAATGAATATTTCATGGGCAGATTCCTTTTTAGGTCCAGAATATGCTCAAGGCAATGCAGGCCTTAACTGAACTGCAGGATATTACAGTTTCAGAGCCTGAAGGAACGTTAGAAAGCGGGGAATCCAAACTCCTTATTATTCAAAGAAGGAAATAATTTTAAAAATTTTACTGGTACATGTTCTTGCTTGGTCGCACAGTCTCAGCATAGTGGCGCAATCTTGTCTAACTGCAACCTCTGCCTCCTGGGGTCAAGCAATCCTCTCACTTCAGCTTCCTGAGTAGCTGGGACTGTAGGCGTGTACTATCATGCCCGGCTAATTTTTTAAATTTTTTATAGAGATGAGGTCTCACTATATTGCTCAGGCTGGATTGCCCAAGCAATCCTCCAGCCTTGCCCAAAGAGCTGGAATTACAGGCTTGAACCTGGACTCAAAACTCCTGGACTCAAGCAGTCCTCCAGCCTTGGCCTCCCAAAGTGCCGGGATCACAGGCATGAACCACTGCATCCACTTTGGAAATAACTTATTTAAGGTCTTACGGTAAGTTAATGATGGAGAGAAGATAAAACCTCAGGTCGGGGTTGTAGCAATGTTACATTCATATGAAAGGCCAAGAGAGAACAGGAAAATGGGGCATGGGTCCCCTACGTTGTTATGCTTAGAAACCCTCTGACATGGCACAGCTAATCCTCCCAAGCAGGTGAGAGCCTGGTTAGGCCCCTCAGCAGCCTCCTCTGAATGCTCAGTCCTCTGGGATTTTCCCCACCCGGCTCCCAGGACCCAGGCCCAGTGAGGATGGCTTCTGGGTTGCCTGCCGTCCCTGTTTTGTCAAGCACAGAATCTGACTGTGGCCTCTCGCCTGCTCTGGGGTGTGGCAGATGGCACTGAGGAATGGAGCCCGCCCAGCTGGCACGTGGGAGTCTCTGCGGGAGAGGAAGGGGCCCTGTGGGGTGGCCTGCTCCAGGCAGAGTGCTGGGCCTGGGAGATGGGGCTGGAGAGGTCATGGCAATGTCAGGAGCCTCTGCCCTTGACCCTGAAAGGCTCAAGGAATTCAATTCCACCCCTAGCACTATGTTGAGTGATGAACACATCACACACATGCTGGCTTAACTGCCTGCAAATTAAATGTAGCTATTTTAATTTTTGTTTTTTTAAAGCAAAGCATAAACATGAAGCTTTAAGGAAAGGAACGCTATAGAGTAGCAAGGTAAGGGCAATAGCTTGGAACTTAAAGCAAAGACGAGAAACTCAAACAGAACGATGAAGAAGCCAATGAGAAAGGGTGTTTGAAAACAGGGTGGGGAGCTGAGCCAACATCTCCTACTTCCCATGATGCAGAATTGTTTGTTTCTTTATTTACTTATTTTTGGTGGTGCTGGCCACATTTGTGGCAGAAAAGCTGTGCTGAGCTCCCAGCCTCGTATCACAGAAGCGATGGCCATCTACTTCCTCAGTGGCCCAGCCTGCATCATCTTGGGATGCTACAGAGGGCTGTTGGAGGCCAGGCTAGTCCTGTTGGGTTTCTCGGCTTCATCTCTGTCACTCCCAGGGTAATGTCTTGTTACTTTCAGCCATTTCCTTTAGACGAGCAAGGCCGCTACTGGCTGGCTTGGCCTCCCAGTCAGTTCTTGGATTCTTGAGCAAAGTCTCACCTTCTTGTGGTTCTTTGAGATGGTGCAGGGCAAAGAGCGCCAGAGCCCATCTGCTGAGGGCTCTGCTCTAGGGGGGCTCGTTAATGAATAATGAGGATACAAGATGGGGAGGTACACACAGAGAGAATGCGGGGGCATGAGGCTGGAAGCAGTGGCTATTGCTGCATGAGGAGAGAAGACAGAGGGCCAGGCAAAGCCATCGGACAGGGTGGGGATATTGGCCGATGAGCCCTGAAGGATGGGCTGTTGTGGGGAGGATAGGGAATGGTTTCAGGAGAAGCATATACTCCTGAAAATGCATGGTTGATTTTGGGACAACCCCAGGGTATTTGCTGTATTGGTTCGTTGTTCTTTTATGGCTCTAAAGAAATACCTGAGATTGGGTAATTTATAAGGAAAAATGTTTACTTGGCTGATGGTTCTGCAGGCTGTATAGGAAGCATGGTGGTATCTGGGGAGGCCTCAGGAAGCTTCCAATCACGGCAGAAGGCAAAGACACAGCAGGCACGTCACATGGCAGAAGCAGGAGCAAGAGAGAGGGGACGTGCCACATACTTTTAAGTGATTAGATCTCATGAAAACTCACTCACTATTGCGAGGACAGCACCAAGGGGATGGTGCCAAACCGTTCATGAGAAATCCAGCCCCATGATCCTACCACCTTCCACCAGGTCCCACCTCCAACACTGAGGATTACATTTCAACATGAGATTTGGGCGGGGACACACATCCAAACTATGTCATCTGCTGTGGCCAAAACACAAGGTCTGAGGTGGGTGTTGGCTGGAGGTGGGGAGAGGGTTGGGTGGGATGAGGGTTGGATTGGGTGGGGATAGGGAGAAGGGGAACGGGAAGAAATTTGTGAGAAGCAGCACAATGCCCAGTAGAATCTCTTGTGGGTTTAAATGTCTTCAATGTCGTCAGGTATGCCAAGGAGGAAGAAGCTGGAGAACCACAGTGATACTGAGGAGCCGGTTGTCTTGGCTCCTGAAATGCTCCTGTGGGTGGTGAGATCGCCGCCATCCTGTGCTTCATCCATGATGTGTGGCTGGATGTGAATTAAGCGGATCACAAGTTTGAGTTGGTCTTGGTCACAGATGTCCATCCACATACAGAAGTAGCCTTGGAAACTGTGATTGATATCTTGGAGATGCTCCGAGGCACAGAAAGATCCCAGAGAGCATGGAAAGCATTTAAGAGATAAAAAGCTTTTAGGTCATTGTTACTCAAAAGAAATGGAGTGGAACGTTCTGTTTGAAAAAGACAAGAGAAAAACAAGGGAATCAGGGAAGCAGGATTTGCCTGTATTTCTTGGGTAGTTACCTGGATTACTTGGTTCTACCCACAACTCCTCAAAGACTCACTAATTATGGGATTTTTCCCCTTTCTCTTTTTCCTCATCATTTTGGATGCATTAAAGGCATGCATCCAAAACATAGACCATCTAGGAAATGGGGCAAAGAAAAGGAAAACCTACTTATAATCCCCGCCATGTATGTGGCATTTTGAATTCTCTTCTTTCTCTTTTAGAGACAGGGTCTTGCTTTGCCACCCAGGCTGGATTGCAGTGGTGCCGTCATGGCTCACTGCAGCCTAGAACTCCTGGGCTCAAGAGATCCTCCAACCCCAGTCTCCTGAGTAGCTGGGATGAAAACATGAACACCACCATGCCTGCACTAATTTTTATTAAATTAAAAAAAATTTTTTTGAAGAGATGGGGTCTCACTATTTTGCCCAGACTAGTCTTGAATTCCTGGCCTGATGTGGTCCTCTCACCTTGGCCTCCCAAAGCACTGAGATTACAGTGTGAACCACTGTGCTCAGCCCAGATGTAATCATATTAAGTATGCGGTTTGGGAGACTTTTGCAAAGACCAGCTGGCTCCATTTCCTCCTCCTCCTGGGCACATAGGCGACATCTCCAGGTTTCCCTTGCAAGTGGGTGTGGCCATGTAACAGTGTCGTGGATCCCATGAGAAAGGTGTGCTCTTCTGGGCTGTTTTTCATGTTGGCTGCCCCTGCATGCGGCTATCTCAAGGGTGAGAAATAAACTCTGCCTATGAGTTTATTTAAGCTACTGACATCAGAGTTTGTTTCTTGCAGTAGTTTAGCTGACTTTCACCCACACAGAAACTGAAATTTCAATGAGCAATTTCTCATAAGCTTAGGGGAAGGCATTGCACAGGATCCAGAGGCATGTTTCTTGATAACATAAAGATTAAAAAGTTACAGCTGGGCTCTTGGGTTGCCAGTAGCCTGGGTGCTCTTTAATACACAAAACTATTGGGGTAAACATCCAGTTTTTTCCCTGTGATGACTATTTCGGGAGAACATACATCTGAAAATGCTGATATATATGCCTTTACTTCTCCCATTTTTTCTGACTCCTACAAAATACTGGGAATATCTTGTATTCCATATCCTTTTTAAACCAAGAGTCTATTTCTGATACAGGTTACATAGCCCTCAGGCAAGTTTAACTTCGCAGAGCCTCAATCTCCTGATCTTTAAAATAGTCGCAGTAAGGTCTGTTTTCTGGGGTTGTCGAGGCACCGAAGATCATGTTTTTCAGTGCTTGCACACCGTAGGTGCTTTCACACTGGACTGCAGACTCCATGAGAGCTGGACTGTGCCCCTTTGTCTACCACTGTAGCTCCAGTGTCTAACACACTTGCTGGCACATAGTAGGGGCTCAATGGTTATTTCCCAAATTTAGAGTACCTTAAAGAAACCTGTGTATTAAAAAGGAGAAGCAAGGTATCCTGGATTGGGGAACTGAGAAAGGTGTTAGAGGAACATGGAGAGGGTCTGAACACCTTAACCTTGAGGTGCTGGGAGGGTTAATCTCTGAGTTCACCAGAAGGGTGAGAGAATAAGAATTTACACGAGAAGATGGGGAAACATCCTGTCTCTAACGTGTGTGCTTGGGATCGCTCTATATTTGGATAATAACTCTCTCATCTGAGGTTAATCCTCTTTGTCTGAGTCATCCAACCAAGGGATTAACTGCTTTAAACTCCAGGCTTCGCTGGCCCTGACAATGTGAGCTTTGTGTTGCTGGGGCCTGGGGACCCAAGGGGTTGGTTTTCATTGACTCAACACACAGGGTTCCTCTGTGGTTATTTCATCCCAGCCCCTTAATCCTATGGAGGAAGAGACTGAGGCCTAAGAGGGGAGGTAACTGATTTCTTGCCATAGCTTTATGATGAGAACCACTCTTTCCAGCTTAGCGTTCTCTTCTGTGCTCTGTGCTAGGCTCCAGGGAAGGGGCCCCAGCTGAAAGAGCCGGAGAACAGGTCCCTGGGAGTGCTCGTATATTGTTAAAGATTTCCACCTTGTGTTCTGGGGAAGCTCCCTCTCTGTCAAAAGCCGAGCCCAGCTTGGGAGACCTGCCCATTCCTAGGGGCACCAGAACTGACTCCACAATGGCATGTAGTGAGGAAAGGGGAGTTCCTTAAGGGAAAGTTGGAGAGCGTTTCCTGAAAGAAGGGTACATGGGTGCTGAGCAGGCAAAACCCACAGACGTCCACCACACACACGGAGCTGGCTTCTCTTGCTGAAACAAAGATAGCAAAGTGCTACCTTTGTTGGTGAGTGTTGACGACTCTGAAAGTGGGCTATTTCTCTGTCTCCCCTTTCTTTTCCTTTTGAAACAGAATCTTGCTCTGTCACTCAGGTTGGGGTACAGCAGTGTGATCTTGGCTCACTGTAACCTCTGCCTCTCAGAATCAGGCAATCCTCCCACCTAGACTCCTGAGTAGCTGGGACCACAGGGGGCCACCACCATGCCTGGCTTTTTTTTATATTTTTAGTAGAGACAGTGTCTTGCCATGTTGCCCTGTCTGGTCTCAAACTCCTGAACCCAGGTGATCCACCAGCCTTGGCCTATCGAAGTGCTGGGATTACAGGTGTGAGCCACTGCCCCGTCCTTCCTTATCTTTTTCTAAGGGGTTCAAATTTTTATAACCATCTCTTTGGTTGCCCTAGTCTTGCATTTTAAGAAATAAACTGTGTAAAATTCAAAGATATCATTCTCCCTTAAATCGTTTTTACATTTATTTATTTATTCAGCAAGTGTTTATTGACTTCGCATTGTGCTAGGGATTAGAGTTACTTGTAGGTAAGGAAGATGTGATCTCTGCCCTTAGGGCATATAGTGTAGAAATTTGTAAAGAAGCTTTGTTTCATATATATCTTAATAGAGTACATGTGCACACATATACACATATAAATATACATATATAATATTTTATTATATACTTCAGAATTGCTAGCTTGCTTATAACTTGAAGACCTTTAAGCCCAACTGCTGCTCATCAGAAGTCCTAACTTGGATTAAAGAAAGGGGTGCATTGTGGAAGCACATTGATGAAGAACATTTTGCTAAAGATCATGACTTTGCATTTTCCCTGTACATCGAATATCTTGGAAGTTGAAGAATGAAAAATTCATCTTGGGATCAAACTGCCTGCTACTCTGTTCTCCTACAACCAGGAGGGAGTGGGTGGCCTTCACATGTGCTGCTTCTGTTTGCAAGCTGTGGATGAGGGCTAGCACCCCTGGCTGCTTTGTTGTTGTGTGGTGGTGTTTGAACACCGGTCAGCATATTGCTTTGCTATTATCAAGTTATTTATATAATCCCAGCAGCTGGCAATTGTGTAATAACTTTCAGGAGCTCCAGATATTTGCTTGGAGAGAATAAAAATAGACAGAGAGTGAGGTGTGCTCTGCCTCCCGTGCAGAACGTTGTGTGACTGCACTTTACAATGACAGGATTGTTCCTGGTTAGAATTCCCTGTGGGACTTTCCCTCCTCAAAGTTCAGAGAAGGGTCATGCGTTCTGGTAGGGAAGCCTGTCTTATCCTCTTTGCATGCACTGACAGAGCTAGAAAAATTGCCTCAGCCCTTGGGATCTGGTGAGGCTTGTACTGATAGGGAACTCATAAATGGCTGTATTAGTCTGTTCTCATACTGCTATGAAGAAATACCTAAGATTGGGTAATTTATAAAGCAAAAGAGGTTTAATGGATTCACAGTTCCATGTGGCTGAGGAGACCTCGTGATCATGGCGGAAGGCGAAGGAAGAGCAAAGGCATGTCGTACATGGTGGCAGGCAAGAGAACACGTGCAGGAGAACTGTCCTGTATAAAACCATCAGACCTCATGAGACTTATGCAGTATCATGAGAACAGCACGGGAAAACCTGGCCCCATGATTCAGTTGCCTCCAACCAGGTCCCTCCCATAACACATGGGGATTATAGGAGCTACAATTCAGGATGAGATTTGGGTGGGGACACAACCAAATGACATCAGTGGCCACCATGGCTTCGAGCCTGAGGTTTGTAACAAAATACAGACTTAGAAGAGGACAGAGCCACATCTTTGTCTCCTGCCTTTTTTCCACAGTGGCTAGAGTATGGGTCTGGAATTAGATTGCTGGGACTGTAGCTCATCTCTTTCACTTACTAATTGTGCTGAAATGCTCTGTGCCTCAGTTTCCTAACCTGCAAAACAAGGATAATATTAACGGGTGTTCTATCTCAAACACTTGTTAAGAAGAATGAATTAAAGGAGATAATACAGTGCTCAGCACGATGTTGGACATATAGCGAGGTTATTAATTAGCTGCTACTGTATAGCAGTAATGCTGCCTAACAGATAGCCCTAATTATTACAGTGGCTCAAGCAACAAACTTTATTTATCTTATGTAGGAGGTGGCCAGTCAACTGGGATTGGCTGTCCTTCATGCTGTAGGTCAAGTTGAGGTCTGCTTCATGTGTCTATCATCTCGACATCAGATGCTACCAGCAGCTACCAGGGACATATTCTTCTCATGCCAAATGGCAGGAGAACATGAGGAATGCTAAGCTGTCGTAGCACATTTAAAGCCTCTACACTCATCATGTTTGCTAACATTTCATTGGCTAAGGCAAATGCAATGGCCAAACCCAAACCCACATCAGTGAAGTGGGAAAGTATACTCTTCTCACAGTAGAAGACATGGCAAGATTGTGGATTATAATCATATTACATGGGGGAAAACAATTGGGAGTAATAATTTGATCTACCAAAGCAAGTTCCCTATGTAACACGATGTTGAGTGGGACTTTTTTTATTGCCCCAGAATGGGCATTCAGATTGCACATCTGAAAATGAAAGTCTTAGACACTGTATTTTTTAAATAACTGGAATCTCTTGTGACTTTCAGGAGGCATCAAAACTGGCTTTGGGGCCTATAACTCTAAGCCCTTGGGTCTATATAAGTAGAGGGATAAAAAAAGTGGGTAGAATCTTTGAAATCTTGGCCTATAATGAATACTAGCTTGAGGTGAAATACTTTTTGCTTCCCATGAAACCTAGAAGAGGGCCTCCAAGAGACTCCCTTATAGGGACTGAAGATGCTTGCAAAAAGGGAGACCGGGCACCTTGCACCCTAGCTGGATGTTTGCTGATCCGTGGTACTGGTAGAATGGAGTCTACTATGCAAGAGAGTGCTTTAGAGGGTTTGATGCGTGTCCTGGAGTTTGGGGCATAGAAGACATACAACCTGGTGCCAATTCTAGTCTGGAAATTTCGGCAAGCAGGTGATTTAATGGAGTAGCCCATACCAGCAAGAAAGATGGGTGGTAGTCCAGTGCTAAGGGAAGAAAAGAACATTTTTTTCTTTGTATTCCTTGAGGGCTTGGGAAGGAGCAGAAAGCACCACAGGAAGAAGCCTGATGTTTAGGGGAGGAGCAGGAGCTCCGCGGTTGTGCAAGCTGAATCACGAAAGAGGTAAATCTGCCTGGAGAAGAGGCTGGGTGCATGGACAGCCGGAGGGTCTGAAGTGGGACCCAGCTACCCCTTTCTGAGAGGCTCCTTAGTGCCCAAGAGGGCCAAGGTGAGGCTGAACACTGTCTCCAGAAAACTATACACAGAAGCCACCGCATCAGAGAGCCCAGTCCAAACCAGAGCCATGCCAGGGAGCAACAGCTCTCTAGCCTCATCATCATCATAGTTCTTGCGGTGATTATGCTTCACTCATTCTTGTTTGAATGAACAAAATTAATCTGCCCCCTTCCTCCATTTCTGGTTCCTCTTCATAGCTTCTTCCCTCCTCTCGTTGGCTCTGTGTGGAGACTTGAAATACTTTATATACCAGCTAATGAGCTGTCTCTACTTGGAGGCGGGGCCTGGGGGTGTGGGCATGCTGGCTGATCCGCTTGGGGCTCCCAGCTTTTACTCCTAATCCTCAGCTTCTGTCTGGCCTGAAGCAGATGGAATCCTCTGCAGGATGCTTGGCCAGTTGCTCCACTTTTTAAAACAAGGCTGGGTCCAAAATACATAAATAAAGTGCTAGCAGGGAGCATATCTTTGCAAGGAGCAGAGGGTTCGCATTTCTAAGGGACTAATCTTTCCCCAGTGGTAAGGGCTGTCTTTTTAAGGATAAATCCTTTTCTAATTTGACAATCTTTTAGCTCCCAGGGAGATATTAAGTGGCTCAAGTTAATAAAGAAAGAGGTTAAGATTTCCTAAGGTACTTCATCATTTGACATGCAAGTAGAGAGCTATGGCAAGCAATTCATTTGTTCTCATGCTTAGATCTGGGCCATTTGGTGACCTGCCTGAATTTAGCAAGTGACAAACCCCACTCCTGGCTCTGATTGTTGCAAACTGATACAATACCCAGAGTGCGACTCGTTTCAAGCTTTGTGTTTGACAGGGATTTGGAAATTACCCAAATCTGTTGCCATTAGTGAATATTCAAGTTTCCATCTGGGTAGTAGGTTTCCTTATGCCTATTAACTTTTTCGTTCTGATTAGAAAAGTGGCATTTGCTATTGAATACAATTTGGAAAATAGAAAAACTTATAAATGGTAAAACTCTTCATTCATGCTGCCAAGTTGCTTTCTAGAAGGCTTGTTCTAGTGAATCTGACAGCTAGCACTATGCACGTGCCCCTTGATGCATCTTTGTTTGCAATCAGTATTATCCTTAAAAGGAAAATCAAACATTGTCAATTTGTTAGGTGAGAAAATATTTTACTTTTCCTTTATTTGATTCATTATGAGATTGAGCACTTTTATTTATTGACTGATTGTATGCCCCCTTCTAAACACTGTTTTTCCATGCTGTATGCCCATTTTAAATTAAGCATTAGTGTTTTCCATATTTGTAAGACTCTGCATATGTTGAAGATATTACTCTCCTTGGTACTTTCATAAGAAATAATTAGAAGAAATATTCTCATAAGTGTTGCAAGCATTTTCCAAATCTATTTGCCTTTAATTTTGTTCTTCTATGGACTTTTTGTCATGTAGGCATCTAGTTTTTAAAATATTCACTTTACCAGTGTTTTCTGTTAAAAAGCTCTTTGTTTTCATGCTGATGAAGTCCTTTCTTACCCTAAAATCAGGAAAGTATTTACTAGTAAGTTTTGTTTTTATTATTATTTTAATTTTATATGTGATCTCTTCAGCTATTTGGACTTCGTTATGACATGGTGTGAGGTAGAGATCTGTTTTTATTTTAGTCAATTTTAACTATTATTAATCAGTTCCTTCAGTACCACTTAATGAATAGGTCTTCTTTCCCTAGTGTGTTGAAAAACCATCTGTATAATTTTGTTTCATTTGCTCTCTCTGTCTCTTGTGTCAAAACTAATATAACTATTTAAACTTGATGTTACATGGTAATATCTAGCAGTACAAGTCCCTCTCTTACCTTTTTTTTTTTTTTTTTGAGACAGAGTTTTGCTCTTGTTACCCAGGCTGGAGTGCAATGGGGCAATCTCGGCTCACCGCAACCTCCGCCTTCTGGGTTCAAGCAATTCTCCTTCCTCAGCCTCCCGACTAGCTGGGACTACAGGTGTGTGCCACCATGCCCAGCTAATTTTTGTATTTTTTAGTAGAGATGGGGTTTCGCCAAGTTGACCAGGATGGTCTCGATCTCTTGACCTTGTGACCCACCCACCTTGGCCTCTCAAAGTGCTGGGATTATAGGCATGAGCCACTGCGCCCGGCCTCGTCTTACTTTTAAAATGTTACTGCACTATTTTCACTCATTTATTCCTTCAAATGAATTATTGAATCACATTGACAAGTTAAAAAAATCTTGTTGGAATTTAGATAGAAGTTAGCTTATAGTTTAATTGTATAACACATTAATTTGTCAAGAACTAGCCTTACAAAACATGGCATATTTATTTGTTCAATGTTTATTTCTGATCTCTCTATAAGGGTTTGTATTTTAGGTTGGGCACAGTGGCTCATGCCTGCAATGCCAACACTTTGGGAGGCCAAGGTGGGAGGATTGCTTGAGGCCAGGAATTTGAGACCAGCCTGAGCAACATAGTGAAATTAGCTGGGTATGCTGACATGCACCTGTAGTCCCAGGTACTCAAGAGGTTGAGGCATGAAGAGCCCCGGAGTTCAAGGCTGCAGTGCTATGATCGTGACACTGCACTCCAGCCTGATTGTATGTCCCCTTCTAAACTTTGTTTCTCCATGCTGTATGTCCATTTTTAATTGAGCATTAGTGTCTTCCATATTTGTAAGAGCTCTGTGTATATTGATATATTCTCCTTGATACTCTCATAAGAAGTACTTAGAAGAAACATTCTCAGAAGTGTTGCTAACATTTTCCAAATCTATTTGTCTTTAATTTTTTATTTCTTTGATCTCTAGCCTGAGCACCAGATCAAGACTTTATGTATTAGTCTGTTTTCACACTGCTGTAAAGAAATACCTGAGGCTGGGAAATTTATGAAGAAAAGAGGTTTAATTGACTCACAGTTCCATGGGCTTAACAGGACGCATAACTGGGAGGCCTCAGGAAACTTACAATCATGGCAGAAGGTGAAGAGGAAGCAGGCACCTTCTTCCCGTGGTGGCAGGATTGAGAGAGAGAGAGTGAGGGGGGAAGTGCCACATGCTTTTAAACCATCAGATCTTGTGAGAACTCACTCACTATCACAGAAACATGGGGAACTCTGCCCCCATCATCCAATCCCCTTTCACCAGGTTTCTCTCTCCCCCAACATTAGGATTTGTAATTCAACATGAGATTTGGGTGGGGACATGGAGCCAAACCATATCACTTTGTCCCTTTAAAAAGCTTTGTATTCTAAAATAATAATAGAGGCCAGGCATGGTGGCTCACATGCCTGTAATCTCAGCACTTTGGGAGGCTGAGGCAGGCAGATTGCTTGAGCCCAAAAGTTGGAGACCAGCCTTGGCAACAGGGTGAAACTCCATCTCTACAAAAAATACAAAAATTAGCCAGGTGTGGTGGCATGCACCTGTAGTCCCAGCTACTTGGGAGGCTGAGGTGGGAGGATCGCTTGAGCCTGGGAGGCTGAGGTTCCAGTGAGATATGATTATGCCACTGCATTGCAGTCTGTGTGACAGAGATCTTGTCTCAAAAAAAAAAAAAATAAGTTATAGAGAATGTAATACAATCTAGGCTTTGAGTTCTTTAAATTCTGTATTTCACTTAATCCTTCTAGTTTTCTCAACATAATTCAGATAATAAATGGCAGAGCTGCTGCACCCACTCAAGACTTTCTGATTCTGAAGCCTGAACTGTTAACCTCTACAGTCTTTACAGCCTATCCCCTTGCGGAAGATTTTGGCAAATTATTTCCCATGGTTTAAGGTGGCAGAGAACTGGTTTTTTAACAAAGTAATTTTTGTTCTTATGTTAATAACTTGTTTCGTTCTTTTCGTTTGCAATAAAAAAGTGTTAACGTAAGGCTAACTTTGCTTGAAATAACTGTGAGCACTACTGATTTTGAGTTAAAGTTTTCTTCACCTCAGGCAAGTTTTTATCTAGTGCTGTGGTTTTCAATCCTGGCTGTACTTTAGAATCTGGGGAGAAATTTATTAAATTTTCCCCTCAACCCCCTGAGAATAATTAAGCCATGGGGAGTATAAATTGAATTTAAAAAAAATAAGATGCCCAATGATCCTAATGTGTAGCCAAGACCCAGTGACAGAGTAAACCTTCAATTATTATTACCGTTTCTATTGTTTTATTTTTCTGTAATTCTTGGGTAGAATCTTGCTTCTTTTGCTTTCATGTCTATTATTTCATCATTTTTTACCTTTGTATATTTTTTCTTTTCCTTCTGAAGGGAAACTTGACAGTTGGGCAAGCTGGGCAGAGCACCCATTAGATGGAAGGGAAGAAAGCAGAGTTGGCTTAGAGATGAAAGCAAATAAGATCTGAACACCAGCTCTCTTGAACCACATGGGTGTTTATCTTGCCCAGGGAATTAATTCCTTTACACCACTCCTTTCCCCTTTGCACTCACCTCAAGAAAGCACCTATTTATATATTAATAGTGTTTTCAAAGTAATGCTTGCCTGTTGACTCCAGGAGCCTGACCCCAAACACTGAACTCCAAATATGTGCTAAATCGCCTCCCCTTTGGACTCTCACTATATCAGCTACTGTAAATGTATGATCTCATTGTTATGTTGTTCCATTCAAGCCAGGGGTGTCGTGGCTGCAGGTATGATGAGTACAGAGTCAGATTCAAAGGAGTTGATCAATGATGCCCTCTCCCTTCTCCATCAAGAATTAAGTCATGCCGTATACAAATGGAGTCTCCAGACATCCTCCCTGGGGACACAATCTAGAAGGCAGGAGTGGCTGGAGTTGATTTCCCTGTCTGAATATTTTTAATGGCTCAGTGTCCTCCTGCTGGGTTGACTCTCTGATCCCTATGCCTCGTAAGGCATTGGGACATTACACCCAGCTTCTCCTTCTCTGCCAGCATGCATGCTGCCGAGCAGGCTCCCGGTCCTTGTTCCCTGTCCATCCTTCCTGCTGCTTCTAGTACTTGCTTTGTCTGAGTGATTGAACAAAACTGGACATCCCGTTAAGGTACTTTGCACCTGGGGCTCACCTTCTCTAACTATTTGTCCGTTCTTAGTTCTGTACTTTCATGACATCTATTGAAATAAGAGCTTGAGCCTGGAGGACATTACATTAAACGAAATATGCAGAGCACAGAGGGACAAACACTGCCTGAACTCACTGGTATACGGAATCTAAAAAAGTTGAGCTCATCGAAGTGGAGAGTGGAATGGTAGTTACCAGGGGCTGGAGTGATTGTGTTGGGGAGATCCTTGTTGGTCAAAGGATACAAAATTTCATTTAGACAGGATCAATAAATTCAAGAGTTAATTCAAGAATTCAAGAGTTAATAAATTCCACAACCTGGTAGCTATAGTTAATAACAATGTATTGTATACTTAAAAATTGCTGGTCGGTCAGTGTGGTGGCTCATGCCTATAATCCCAACACTTTCGGAGGCTGAGGTGGGAGGATTGCTTGAGCTCAGGAGTTTGAGACCAGCCTGGGCCACATGGCAAAACCCCATCTCTGCAAAAAAAAAGTACAAAAATTAGCTAGGCATGGTGGTGTGTAACTGTAGTCTTAGCCACTTGGGAGGCTGAGGTGGGAGGATCACTTGAACCTGGGACTTTGTTGAAGCTGCAGTGAGCCATGGTCACACCATTGCACTCTAGCCTGGGCAACAGAGCAAGACTTCATCTCAAAAAAAAAAAAAAAAAAAAAAAAAATCATGAAGGGAGTAGATTTTGTGTTCTTGTCACACACATACACCAAAAAGATAAGTCTGTGAGGTTTAGCCATTCCACGATGTATTCATATTTGAAAATAACATTTTATACATAATTTTTATTTGTCAATTAAAAAAAGAAATAAGAACTTGAGGATGATACAGTGTAGGTGGGCCATAGAACCACAAAGCCTGCCCTTGTGTACCCAGGGAGACCCTAGGGAGATGAGCTCTGGTTCCTTCCATGCAGTAAAAACTCCAAAAGTGGGCCCTGTGCATGCTGTGATACTTGTGACCCACAGACGGAGAGGTGTGCATGAGGATTTGCATTTGCAGGTCAGTCGTTTGTCTAGCACTTCCTGAAGAGTAGAGTTGGTGAGTGGTAGAGTTGCGATCCAGGTCTTCGGGCTCCTCCTGCAGTGCTCCTTTCTCTATTCTTGGTATATCTTCACCAAAGGTCTCCAGAGAGGAGCAAGGAGAGACTCATTGGGAACAGGCAGGATTTGATAGTTTGGAAAAACCAGACAAGTGAACTCCAGGGGAGATGACCCTGAGCTCTGAGCATACTTGGTCTGTGTCCCAGACATATCTATAAATTACTCCCTTACTTAGAAATCACCTGGGACTGTTGCCCAGAGAGGTGCCTTGAAGAGGTACCTGGAGAAAATACTCAGTTTGCAAGGTGCTAGTTCAGAGACAGGCTTGCAATCCCTCAGGAAATACATCGTGCAGGTCACCTTGTTGTACTCCGCAGTATGGGAAAACCATCCTGGGTAAACACCAAGGTGGGCAAACTGTGTTTTGGCTTGCTGGTACTGGTTTGCCATTCTTTTCTCACCACATTCATTAAATTATCAAGATTCTATGAGGATTTAAATGAAATGTTCCAGCCTCAGGGCCCATCTGTTCACGCTATTTATTCCCTCGGGGAAGTCACGAATCTGTCATTTGCGATTTTAGTTTTTGTGTCTACGGTGCCCGTGGTGTTTCCTGCTGCAAGGCAGGACTCTTGGGGGGATTGTGAAGCTAATGGCGCCTCCTTCCTCAGGAAGTGAGACCCCTGCAGCAAGTACCAGGTGCAGCAGCCAGGAGCCCGCGAGGAAGGAGCCTGCTGGGGAAATGCACGTTCCTTACTTCACAAGACAGAAATTCAGGCCTGCAGTGGGATGAGGGACTTCCTTTAAGTCATCCTAAAACTTTCCACCATCCCCAAATGCCAAAAATACTTCTTCTCAAAAGAAGATGATTCATTTGCTGGGGCCGCCATCACAAAATGCCATGGAGCAGGTGATCTAAACAACAGAAATTTCTTTCTTTCAAAGAATTTTTTTTTTTTTTTTTTTGAGTTGGAGTCTTGCTCTGTCGCCCAGGTTGGAGTGCAGTGATGTGATCTCGGCTCACAGCAACCTCCGCCTCCCGGGTTCAAGCGATTCTCCTGCCTCAGCCTCGCAAGTAGCTGGGATTATAGGTGCCCACCACTGCACCTGGCTAATTTTTGTATTTGTAGTAGAGACAGGATTTCACCATGTTGGTCAGGCTGGTCTCAAACTCCTGACCTCAGGTGATCCACTCACCTTGGCCTCCCAAAATGCTGGAATTACAGGCATGAGCCACTGCATTCGGCCCAGAAATTTATGTCTGACTGTGTTGAAGGCTGGAAGTTCAAGGCCAAGGTGTGGTCAGGGCTGGTTTCCACTGTGCCCCCTTTCCTTGGCTTTCAGATGGCTGCCTTCTTGCTGCCTGTTCACACAGGCTTCCCTTGGTGCAAGCACCCTGGGGTCACTATGTGTGTTCAAATTCCCTCTTCTTGTAAGGACACCAGTCAGATTGGATTAGGACCTACCCTAAGGGTCTCATTTTAACATAATTAACTCTTTTGAAAGGTCTTATCCAAATACAGTCACTTCATTCTGAAGCTCTGAGGGTTGGACTTCAGCACATGAATTTTGAGGGGACATAATTCAGTGCCTAGCAAGCAGTGTGTGAGGATATAAACACTTGTGGAGTTTCTGTTCTGTGCCGGGTACTGCACTCACAACTCCACATGTGTTCTCATTTACTGAAAAGACTTATAAGTCATGCAACGGTGATCCCAGGTGGCCTCTGTGTAATCGCATTGTGCAGTCAGTGCAAAGAGTGAGGCTTCCTTTAAGAAGTTAGACGTTTGGCGAGGCGCGGTGGCTCATGCCTGTAATCCCAGCGCTTTGGGAGGCTGAGGCAGGTGGATCGCTTGAGCCTGGGAGTTCGAGACCAGCCTGGGCAACATGGCAAAACCCCGTCACTACACAAATACAAAAAAATTAGCCAGGCCTGGTGGCATGTGCCTGTAGTCCCAGCTACTCGGAAAGTTTGAGGCTGCAGTGAACTGTGTTCGTGCCACTGCCCTCCAGCCTGGGTGACAAAGTGAGACCCTGTCTCAAGGGGGAAAAGAAAGGACTCAGACATTTAAAATTAGGGCATAAAGAGCAGAGTGAGAAAATCAAGTCACCTTAAAGAGAGAAAAGGGTTCCCAACCCTCCTGTACTTGAACTTAACTGAAATGAATGTATTGATAATAATAATGGTGATGATGATAACAGCTGATGTTTGTTGAGTGCCTACTTGTGGCTGGGGGTGTGTTCTAAGTGCTTTAAATGGATTACTTAATAGTCAAAACTCTAAAGAAATAATACATCTAGCACTCTTAAGAGGGATTGATCAGCTAAGTATGCATAGAAAAAGGAGCTTCTCAGAAGGTGATGTTGGCAGTGAGTTTCCACTCTCCGAGGACAAATTCCATCACCAACTCTGCCTGTGTCTAACAAATTCAGTTATGAGGGCTCCCTTGGCAAGGCTGTGCCTACTGTGGGACTGAGGGCAGCGGGCTCTAAGCTGGAGACCCAGAGCAGTGACCCATCTGCTTCTGCCTCTTCCAATTCTGTGCTCCTGAGCCTCCGTCCAAAAAGCGTTTGACTTCCTGTGTTGGTCTGATAGGAGGTGCTGACCAGGCCAAGATGAGCTTTCTGTCTTCCAGGTCGATCTCTTCTTGCACATAAGTAAAGTGACATTCTGGATCATATCTCCATCTGCAGTACTTTGGTGATAGTGGGAGAGAGACCTGTGGTTGTAGGGCTGAAGAGCCAGGTCTTTGGCTTTATTTAGGGTAAGAGTCAGTCCCTGGACTGGGATATTGTTTTTGTTTCCTATGGCTGCTGTAACAAAAAGAAAACTATAAACCAACACCTCTGATATATAGACACAAAAATCCTCAAGAAAAATACTAGCAAACAAAATCTAGCAACATAAGAAAATCATTATATACCATGACCAGATGGCATTTATCCTGAGAATGCAAGGCTGGTTTAATGTTAAAAAGTCAGTCAATGTAATATGCCACATTAATGGAATAAAAGAAAAAACCCACATAGTCATTTTAACAGACGGAAAAACATTTGACAAAACCCAACACCTTTTCATTATGAAAAGACTTAAACTAGAAATAGAGGAGAACTTTCTCAACCTGATAAATGACATTTATAAAAACCCTACAGTGAAAAACATCATAGTTAATGGTGAAAGACTGAATGCTTTCCCTTTAAGATTAGGAAAAAGACAAGGGTGTTCACTCTCACCACTTCTATGCAACATTATAGGACACATGGCATGGACTTTGGAATGAAAGGACTTAGACTCAGATGATAGCTCCGTCAATCACTAGCTGTGTGGTTTTGGGCAAATTGCTAAGCCTCTCTGAGCTTGCCTTAGTTTCTCCCTGTATACAATGGGGTGATAATCATACATACATTGCAGGTCTTTTTTTGAGGACTGAATGAATGTCAAGCTTCCAGCTCTGAGGTGGGCATGGAGCAGTTATTCACAAAATGTGCTTTTTGCTTTCTTCTCCCTGGGTTGCTTAGCTTCATCTTAGAGAAAAGAGAAGGGTGTGGACAAGACAAGGTGGGAAAAGTGAAAGGCAAATTTAAGCATTTCCGAGATAGTCTAATTAGTGGGCAGAGGCCAGGCTGGAAACAGATCAACTGTGCCCTTTGTGCGGCTGTTCCAGAACAAGCTCGTTATGCTGTGCCCTCTGCTTGGGACTGTCGGGAAGGAATCCTGTTCTCTAAGTCCCCGCACTGACAGCACTGTCCAGCCGCCCTTCTGTCCCTCAGCAGGAGGGCTCAGTAGGGGTTTAGAAAGTGGATTGTCCACACTGTCCTGATTTCGGGAAAGAAAAGCTCTTTCTATAGAACAAACAACCTTTTGGATGAGAAAGAAAAGAAATACTCCAGAGGTATGACAGTCACAGAATGGGCCCAGGGACAGCCCAGAAGGTGTTTGTGTGTGCAGGGAGCTGAGATGCCGGGGGAAATGTGGTGGGTGGAGGGAAGGAGGAGTGAGACCTGTGGTCTCAGTGTTCTGCTGGGCTTTAGCAGGCTACCTTGATAGTGGAGTTGAGGTTTTAACCTGTGCATATTGGGGCACAGACATAGTCCCAGGGGTTCACCAGAATTTCTATGCTAACTTAGCAAAGCTATTCAGATTCAGTAGTTCTTTGAGCTTTTCTTTTCTTTTTCTCATCATAAGCATTAAAGTGACACGCATTTTATGAACTGTGAGGAAACTTGGGATAAGTTAGTGAAGAATGGCTTTGGTGCTCTTCAGAGAAAAACATCCCTCAGGTATTCAAACCTAATGCACTGGAGAAGAAGAGGAAAATATACCTGTGAAGGCTTTTATCATTGTCAGGTTCATCCCAAGGGCTCAAATTAAATCTGGGATTGTGCAGAAACTTTCTACCCTCTGGGGACAAATCCCATCACCAACTCCACTCTGTGTCTAGCAGACATTTTCAGCCCCTCCTGGGAGCTGTTTTCGCCCTCTCCCACCAGTGAGTCATCTTCAGAGGCCGTTCTCCAAGAAGGTGGGATGGGAAAGCAGGAGGAGGTGTTAGAATGTAAAAGCTGTTCTGTTCTTTCCTCGAAAATTATCTTTGCAGCTTGTTAGTAAGATTTTTCTGCAGAATCAGAACAAGTGAATGGACCCGGTAATCACCCAGGGTCTGATTCCACTCCGCAAGCTCCTATCTGGTTGAATATGAGATCCCTACATTGCTGTTGGTGCTCAGAAAATAATATCCAAAAATGAAGGCCGCAGAAGCGAAAGTGTTTTTCTCCTGCCCTTCTGTCTCTCAGTCCCATTCTCTCTCAAGGGTAGCCATAGAAACTAGAATCCTGGCCAGGCACAGTGGATTCGTACCTGTAATCCCAGCACTTTGGGAGGCTGAGGCAGGTGAATCACGAGGTCAGGAGTTCGAGACCAGCCTGGCCAACATGGTGAAACCCCGTCTCTACTAAAAATACAAAAATTAGCCAGGCGTGGTAGCAGGTGCCTGTAATCCCAGATTTTTGGGAGGCTGAGGCAGAGAATTGCTTGAAACTGGAAGGCGGAGGTTGCAGTGAGTTGAGATCGCACCATTACACTCCAGCCTAGGCAGCAAGAGTGAAACTCTGTCTTCAAAAAAAAAAAAAAAAAAAAAAAAGGAAACTAGAATTCTTCTTTCCCAGGGTAGATCATAGAAACCAAATGCTTTTTCCCCAAAGCCAGCCATAAAACCTGAAACTACGACTCTCTCACTTCCCTCTGCCTTTCTGTGTAAAACCTGGCCACAAAGAAATTCTCTGACCGACCTCCTTTGACTGTAGGTCATAAGACTCTCCATCCAGAGAGGGCTCACCTCACCAGAAGGAAGGAATGCTACCCAGAGATGACAAAGACGCCCAGAGGAGTCTAGACAGGGAGGCCTTGCTGGGCTTCCTCACTCAGCTGTGAGCACTAGAGCCTATCCTTTGGTCCAGTAAAACTTCTCCATGGCTGTCTATACTTTGTTGAGCCCACGCGTAACAATAGATAATTTCCCTTGTGGCTTTGGGTCTTCATTCTGAAGGCTCCCATGGATACACATTAAATAAACTCATATGCCTGCTTTCCAATTAATCTGCTTTTGTGAGTTGATTTTTTGGTGACACTTTAAGGGCCAGGGAGCCCTTGGCCCCTACATGGCCATGTGTAAGTCTTATGTCCTGCTGCCTTTCAAACAGGAGTGAAAGAATCCCAGGGACAGCATACATGTGAGATCCTTGTGATCAAGTCACTTAAACAAATACTTAACATGCCCTCGGGTAGGTATGTGACACATTCCAGAAATGAGTAGGTCAAAGATATCTGACCTTAAGAAATTTAGAGTCAAGTGGGTGGAATACATGTACAAATGACCATTTCATAAGGTAAAGTGAAATGAAGCCTGTGGCAAAGGAATACATATGCAGTGCTGGGTTGTGATGAAGGGGGAGAAATCAGTTGTCCAGAAATGGAATTGGGGAGGAAGGAGCATTAAAGCTGAGCCAAGTGCAATGGTGGGGACCAGCAAAGGGGCCGTATGTCTTGGAAAAGCCCAGAACCCAGAGGTGGTCTGAGTGCATGGATGAGGCTGCAAGGGTGGACAGAACCAAAACAAAAAGTCACATGTGCCCAGCACAGCACACCGGGCACAGACTAGGACTGCATCTGGCTGCCTCCAGATGGCTTTAGGGGCCATGCAGAGGACATTGGTAGGCACAAGGGAGCCAGCAGAGGCTTCTTTGGAGGCAATCTGTTTGACGTGATACGGTTTGTGGGTGGGGGCAATATGACTTCGTGGCTTCTGGCCTGTGCCCTGGAGTTAGAGAGTCTGGATTAGAATCCCAGCCCTGCTCCTTACTGTGTGACCACGAGTATGGTTTTTCTCAGCCTCTGTTTCTTCATTTGTAAAACAGAGACAGGAAGAGTACTCATGCAGGGATCTCGGGAGGATTAAGTGGGATAATGCATGTAACATGCTTAGCTCAGTGCTGGGTCCTTGGCAAGGACTCATCAAAGGGAACTGATATTAACAACCATTCCTAGGAGATGGCCATCAATGCTGGGGGTGGACGAATTGGGAAGAGAGGGACAACAGGCCTGGGGCCATGTGGGCAGTGTGGCTGGCATGCAGGTCATGCGTACCAAGGCCTGAACAGTGGTAGGAGAAAGGAAAGGAGAGATGGATGAGATGACTCGTAATGCTGAGATGAAACGGGCTAGGACTTGGCAAGTCTAGGAAGTGGGGCTGAAGAGAGCGGGAGGAGTCACACAGCTGAGGTAAGTAGGTTATGGCAACTGGGAGGGAGGATGGGAGGAGAGTTGGAGGGTGGGAGGATGGGAGGAGTGTTGGAAGGAGGGAGGATGGAAGGAGTGTGGGAGGGCGGGAGGATGGGAGGAGTGTGGGAGTGTGGGAGTGTGGGAGGATGGGAGGAGTGTGGGAGGAATACTGAATTCTGTGTTGGGCTCTTTTGAGTGAACACACTTAGGAACCAATTGCAAACTCAGGGACAAGGTCAGGGTTGCAGTTATATGCTTGTCTAGGGCTGAAACATCATGTGGCAGAAGTGGCTGGAATCATCCAGGGAGACAGAATAGAAGCAGAAGAGAAAAGCAGTGTGCTAGAACCATAGAGAACATTTGCATTGAAAATGGAAGTGGAGGGTAAGGAACAGGGAATGAGAGAGAGAGAAGCAGCCACGTTTGGGGAGGAAGGAGGAGAGTCAGGAGAGAGCTGGTGTCACAGACTCCAAAGCAGGAGAGGTCTGACCAGGTTCACGGAGGATGGGAACCAAGAGGAAGCTCCTGTGTGTCAGTCAGGACGTGGCCTGTGAGCCTTGCAGCCAGGCTGCCTGTGTGGAGGTGAGCAGCAGAGCTGTAGTCCTAGGGGGAAAGAGGGGAGTGTGTGGTAGCTCACGGGTCAATGAATCCTCAAGCTGTTCGGAGGTGAAAGTGAGGGGAGAATGTTGGCCGAGCTTGTAGGAAAGAGGATGGAAGGGACTGTCTTTAGGATGTGTGATAGTTTAGCATTTTGACAGAGTAAAAAGTGAGAGTGTCAGAAGGAACTTGAATGTTAGAGACAGATTGTTTGTTCCTAGGTACTGCAAGGAAAAATTAGCATTCAGACAAAAGGTTTTTTTCAGCAAGACTATTTTACTTTCTGCAGTAAGGGCACTACTTGCCGGCAGTCTTGCCATAAGAGTACAATGAACAAAGGAAAGGCAGGCGTATTTATTCCTTATGCATTGAGTCCTTACTGCTGTGTCTGATTTCCTTTGGTTGGAGCCAGACCTCACAATCTAAACTGAACCCGATTGGCTAACAACTTAAAACTTTTCTAAATAGGTAAAGGCAATGGAGAACAAAGGAAAAGAGGAAGTCAAAATAAGGAAGGGAGAGGAAGTTGCTTGTGAAAGAACTTACAAAAGTAATAACATAGAGATCTTGGTTAAAGTACAAGGACATAGAATGTACTTATTCCTTTATATCTAACAGCTACATAGAATAGGGCTTAACACAGGGTTATCAGCAAAAAGCAAGAATGCTTTGAAGAAAGTTAGTCTTTAAAAGAAACTATTATTTCTAACATTTATTATTGTTATTCTTTAACAAGAAGGGAAACTTTGAAGAGGAACTTTTTACTTTCTACATTGAACATGCAAAAGGAGGAGATGGTTGATGGAGCCAAGTTCAGGAACAAATGGGCGGGTGTGGGCTGAGAGCAGTAGGGGGTTAGCCTTAGAAAGGGGCAGCTATGCTGTGGAGGGAGAGGAGGAAAAGGGAGTGGGTGAGATGGGAGACATCTTGAGAGAAGGCTTTCAATGAACTAGCGAGTGAGGTCAGGAAGAATTCTGGAAATGGGGTGAGACTCAGGGAAAAGATGTTTCCTTGTTTTTTTTTAAACTAGAGACAAGGTCACGCTTTGTTACCCAGGCTAGTGTTGAACTCCTGGGCTCATGCAGTTCTCCCGCCTTGACCTCCCAAAGTGTTGGGAGGCTTGAGCCACTGCATCCAGTTCAGGGAAAAGGTTTGGAACAGCCCTCATGGGGAATAAAACTAAGCACAACTAGGGGCATGGACAGGCAGGGCTGCGGGTCAATCCATTTGAACATCCGTATTGGGGTTGTTGAGCAGATGAGCACACCTATATGTATGTATACATATAATACACATATACGTGTGTGTGTGTGTGTGTGTGTGTGTGTGCGCATATATATATATATATTTTACTGTGAGTGTTTGGCAGCCTAAGTAATGGGCAAAAGAAAGTGGGTTTGCAGGTTGGGTGCAGTGGCTCATGCCTGTAATCTCAGCACTTTAGGAGATCAAGGCAGAAGGATTGCTTGAGGCCAGGAATTTGACATCAGCCTGGGCAACATGGTGAGACTCCATTTCTACAAAAACTTTGAAAAAAAAAACCCAAAAAGTGGCTTAGTGTGGTGGCTCATGCTTGTAATCCCAGCATTTTGGGAGGCTGAGGCAGGCAGATCACTTGACGTCAGGAGTTTGAGACCAGCTTGGCCAACATAGTGAAACCCTGTCTCTACTAAAAATATAAAAATTAGCTGGGCATGGTGGTGGTCACCGGTGATCCCGCTACTCGGGAGGCTGAGCACAAGAATTTCTTGAACCCGGGAGGCAGAGTTTGCAGCGAGTCAAGATTGCGCCTCTGCACTTTAACCTGGGCCACAGAGCTAGACTCTGTCTCAAAAAAAAAAAATTAAAATAAAGTTAGCCGAGTGTGGTGGTGTCACCAGTAAAGGGTCGTGACTGCAGGTTGTTGAGGTTCTTAGCGTTTTGAACAAAGAATTGGACAGAAACACCCAGCAAAGAAAAGAAAGAATGAAGCCACAAAAAAAGGAAAGCAGGGATTTATTGAAAACGAAAGAACACTCCACGGTGTGGGAGTGGACCGAGCGGCAGCTCAAGGGTCCAGATACAGAATCTTCTTGGGTCCAAATACCCTCTAGAAGTTTCCACTGGCCCCTTCATGCTCACCTCATATAAATGAAGTGGTAGCCCACAATCAGCCTGATTGGTTGTAGAAAACAGCCAACCAGAGGCTGAAATGAACTTACAAGGGTCACACTCCTGTGCAAACATTGGTTGCAAAAGCAACCAATCAGGGTTACAAAGTTACAAAGTTATACTTTTGGTCAAAGGAAGACTCCGCTGGTGATCAGTCTGATTGGTTGTGGGCAGCAACCATTCAGGGATTGGAGTGAAGTTACAAAGTTGCACACGAAGACAGGACTCTCAATCAGTCTGATTTGTTGAAGACAGACAATCTTCCAATTGCTCTACAGAAAAGGCTGAAGGGCGTAGCCTCTGTCCTTTCGTTACTTAGGCATGGAAAGTTAGGGGTTTCCTTTGGATTGAGTTCTAGGAAGTCGGTGTGAAACAGCTTTAGGTTCCCTGCCTCCAGACCCTGTTCTCCTGACTCAGTAGCACATGCCTGTAGTCCCAGCTGCTGGCAAGGCTGAGGTGGGAGGATTCATGGAGCCCAGGAGTCTGAGGCTGCAGTGAGCTATAGTTGTACCACTGCACTCCAGCCTGGGCATCAGAGGAGATCCCGTGTCTTAAAAAAGATGTGGGTTAATGTAGGGCTGAAAATTGTGCACATCTCTGGTTCCTTATGGGAACTGGTGCCATTTCAGGTAAGGCCAGTTTATAATAAAGGCCAAAAGACTAAAGACTATTGAGCATTGTTGCAAAACAGACCTTGAGAGCTGTATCCTATGTCAGTTTATTTAATTCTGTAACACCCCCATGAGGGAGGCCACATCACTAGTCACATGTTGCAGACAGAGAAACTGGGGGCCATAGAGATTAGGAGACTTCCATATGATCACAGCACAGAATAAGCAGTGAAGGTGGAAATGGACACCAGCACTTAATTTTGTAGTAATTAAGCATTTCTCCTGTGTCTACTGCTCACAGCGCAGACTTGGTCTCAGAGCTAATTAAACATGAAAAAAACAGCATTTCCTGTTGGAGCTAATGCACTAGTGAGCAAAGATTTTGATGCTAAAAAAAAAAAAAAAGAACAAAATTGAACTACACCCCCTCCTGTTCCACTACTCTGAGGCAATATGTGTCGGAACTTTTTCTTCCTTTTCCTTTTTTTTTTTTTTTTGAGGCTGTCTGCTCAAATGCACAGGAATCGACAAATTCTAATGATAGTCTATTTTGAAGGGAGTGTTACATTATTCAGAGGTAGGCACAAATAGCACATCTCCAGCCTCGACTTCCTGCTTAACCTGCAGATGTCCATTTAGTGTGCCCGGTAACGGTCTGCAGAAAATGCACGGCCAGGGTGAGGGCAGGCAGTAGGGCTTCCATCCACTGCCCGGGAGGCAGGTGCCCACTGGCGACTGTCTGGAGTCTGCAACTCCAGACTCTCCATGCCTCCTGTCCCTAAGCAGCAGGGTCACTGGACACAGCTTGGTGCCATGGCAACAAAGTCCTGGACTTGGGCTTCTGGTTTCTCTTGTCCTCGCTTGCACGGATGTCCGTGAGCCTTCTAGGTATGCAATTCAAGAGAAGCTGGGACTTCTGCAGTGCACTTTCCTGGTGATCACATTTGGAGTTTTGCATACTCTGAGCTCAAAAACGTCCACATGCGCGTGAGGGCTTTCTGCAGGATGCTTAAAAAGTGAGGCATGCTGAGACGTCTTAAAAATATAGGTCCTCCCATATCTCTTCACCACTTTTTTTTTTTAAGATGGAGTCTCATTCTGTCTCCCAGGTCAGAGTGCAGTGGGGTGATCTCGGCTCACTGCAACCTCTGCTTCCCGGGTTCAAGTGATTCTCCTGCCTCAGCCTCCTGAGTAGCTGAGATTACAGGCACCCACCACCATGCCTGGCTAATTTTTGTATTTTTAGTAGAGATGGGGTTTTGCCGTGTTGGCCAGGCTGGTTTCAAACTCCTGACCTCAGGGGATCCGCCAGTCTCGGCCTCCCAAAGTGCTGGGATTACAGGCATGAGCCACCTCGTCTGGCCTTCTCCACCATTTTCTTGTCATCACTCATCCTCTTCTCTCCCAGGGACCTCTTTGCATCTTCTCAGAAGGATATTGCTACAATTCAGAATCCATTCAAGATCAATGAGATTCTAGGCCTTTCTGTGGAAATGCCTTGAGGGGTCGACGGAGCCACAAGGTAGCTGCAAGCAGGATGATTATCAAATTTAGAATCCAAATCAGGACATGCAAGAGAGTGGAAGGGGTTTTTTTTATTAATCACTCCAGGACACCCAGCATGATCAGGCACTGTCTGGAGCAACTTGGGAGGACGGCCACTCTGGAATGAAATGTTTTGCTTGACATTTAAGAACCTCAGTTTCTTCATCAGTTGAACTGACATCTACTTTTCATGGTTCTGTGGGAGCAACATATACAATGTGCCAGGGACAATTCCTAACACATAAGTGTTCAATATATATTACCTTCTTTTCTTTAAAAAGCAAACAACCCTGGTCGGGTGCAGTGGCTCACGCCTATAATCCCACCACTTTGGGAGGCCAAGGTGCATCACAAGGTCAGGAGTTTGAGACCAGCTCAGCCAACATGGTGAAACCCCGTCTCTACTAAAAAATACAAAAATTAGCTAGGCATGGTGGCACACGTCTGTAATCCCAGATTTTTGGGAGGCTGAGGCTGGAGAATCACTGGAACCCGGGAGGCGGAGGTTGCAGTGGGCTGAGATCCCGCCACTGCACTCCAGCCTGAGTGACAGAGTGAGACTCTGTCTCAAAAACAAAAAACAAACAAACAAAAAAAGCAATCCCAATAAAAACAACAGCAATAAAAAAAAACTGCCCTGTACCAAAAAAGTCACTTCTAGTTTTCCAGCAGGTGGGATTGAGTTCCACCCATTTTCACTGCCTGCCTCTTCTCCCAACGATTCGTTCTAGTGCAGAGGTGGACCACTGCTTTCCCAGTCAACCATTTCTTTCCTGCTCACATGTTTCTGGTCTCTGTATAACAGTGTTTCTCGCTCCTTTTTTTTTTTTTTAAGACAGGGTCTCGCTCTGTTACCCAGGCTGGAGCGCAGTGGTGTGATCAATGCTCACTGCAGCCTAGACCACCCCTGCTCAGTGATTCTCCCACCTCAGCCTCCCAAGTAGCTGGGAGCCCTCTCTCGCATCATGAAATTCTAATCCTGTGGATATACTGTATATCTTTTTATGGACCGTCACCCTCAAGAGGCCACAAACCATTGTGATATCAAAGATGGTTTTCCTCCTTCCCCTCAAAGAGCAAATTATCGCCCCTTTCAAAAACCAATTTTCGTCCCCTTGGAGGCAATATCGACCCCTTTGAGAATGCATGGCATTTAGCATGAATCTTTCACTCTTCCCAATTCATCTCAGATTCTCCCATGTCGGGGCTGTCGTACGTCTCAGTTGGAAACTACCTACATGGTGAGGAGGGGAAAAACCATGAAAAATAGTAAGAAATACTTTTTGCTGAGCAAATGCTTCCTGGTACATAATCTCTGATCATCGCAGCAATCCTGCAAGAACATTTTCTTTCACGGATGAGAAAACTCAGGCTTGGAGAGGCAAGTAACCCACAACTTTGGGGTTGAATGTGAAACAGCATCCGTCTGTCTGATGTGAAAATGGAAACCATGAGGCCATCCTGCTTGCTCATTCATAAAGGCCAGGGACAGGGAATGGTAGAAGGAACCGGCATTTACTGAGCCATTGCTATGTGTCTGAAACTCTGTTTGGTGTTTTACCTACTTATTTAATTAGCATCCCTGCTCTGTGAAGTTGGGAGTACGTGCCTCATTTTAGAGACAAAAGATGGGTTTGCCGTGATTATTTTTTCAAATTTCACATGGCCAGCAGTACATGAAGGCTGGATTCTGACCCAGGCCTGCCTCTCCGAAAACTCTCTGTTCATTACAAAGCAGGTCCTAGGAGGAGGGTGCTCTTAACCTCCACCTTGCAGGAGGGTAAAAGAACGACACACGTGTAGCTTTCTCCCACTGCCTTTTCCCCAACACACACATTTGAATTTTTTTTGGCATACGTAGATATGAAACTAATATAAAGTTAGATATGGAGATAATATAAACCATAACATTAGAAAACTTTGTGCATTTTACCACCTTCACAAAGTACTGCCTTCACAAACTCCTAGGGATCTGGGATTTGCAGATTAAATGCCACTGGTCTCTGATATGCCTAAGAGGGACCTGCTGGAGAGAATTTAGCAGGATGCCATTCAGGTGGGCGTACTCAGATGCAGCGTAGCGTAGATATAACCCTCAGATCTGTCAGCAGCTTGCTGCACCTGACAGCCAGAACGGAAGGGGTCAGTTTGGGAGTGACTTACTCTCCAGGGGCCTTAGGTATATTCTTGGAGAGACAACCTTTATTTACATGTGCCGATCCAGCTAGGGGTGAACCAGGGGGAAGGCCCATCTGCCTTGGGTGCTTTGTCCCAGGGAGAGAACCGTGCAGTGGAATAAGCGCTCTTGGCTCAGCTGTCTGCAAGCCCTTTACAGCTTCATTTCATCACGGGCCTAATTTGCTGAGCCTTGATCTGACAGCCAGGTGGGGCCAACCATTCTGTCCACACCCTGGAGCAAGGAAGCTCTAGGTTCCTGGAAGGCAAACTGCCTCTTTAGTTGTTAGTAGAACTGTGTTTCAGGAGCAGGAATGGTGGCTTCCTTCCCTCAGGGAGGAGGGGGTCGTGACAGCCGGGGTTGACCAGCTCTCCTGCTGTGACATCTGTAGGCTGGCACGTGTCATCCAGAGGTGGGTGGCAGTGATGAAGCAGCAGCAGCTTTGGCCAGAGAAGCATGAAGGCTGGGTAGCCTGCTTATTTCTGCTTTCCTGGTCACAGGCAACTTACCTTGACCAGGATTTTGGCAGATAAAGGAAAAACTATCTGCTCCTAAATGAAAACTTGATCCGTGCAGAAGACGACCTGCGGGCAAAGCAAAAGCGCTGGTATGTGATTTCTAGGGAAGAGTATGAGTAATGCAACTTGTAAACAGTTGTTGGGGTAACTTGGAAAAAGCAGGCAGTCACTGAGCCTCAGTTTCCTCACCTGGGGGGTGAGAGGATCAGGTCACATAACCTCCAAGTCTCATGTATTTTTTCATGTTTGTATCAATTTTTAAAATTGTTTTATTGAAAACTAAAATCTATCAGTGAGACACTCTTCCAGCCTCCAACTGCTAATCACCCCAGTTAATGAGTTGTTTCAGCCACCCTCATATTAGAGTCTAGCCACCTCCATTGTTTTAAAAATTGTGTGATTCTAAATGTGAGATGGAAGATGAGGATGGCATTAAAGCATTTACCACAAAGCTATTATTTGTTTTTAACTTATAATTAGATTTACAATGGATGAAGCAGTTAGCAAATCACTAGTGAGTAGCTGTGTGTCAGCATGAGATGGAACACAAATTACATGCACATTTACCTTCTGACTCAGAAATCTCATAAGTTTATTCCAAAACTGCAGAACAAAAATATGAAAATGTGAAATCCATATATTTCATGTATGTATACACACACATTTGCACAAGTTATTAATTGTAGCCATAAGCATTAATTTATTAAAACACATCAAGTATGTTTAAACCCATAGGTTGATAATTGTGCTTAGAATAAAACACCTCACTGGTCACTTTTGAAAGATGCTAGGAAGCCAATCTATTATTTTGAAAACTGGTAAATAAAGAGAGAATCAGGTGTTTACTTTGCTTTTCCAATACAAACTATGTCTCAGGACAGCCAAATGATAGATGAGGGGAAGTTGCTCTTTATAGAAGTATTTTAGCTGGCAAATGAAGAAAGAGTGACAGAATTGGAATTCTGTAATCTGAATTATGGGGTCTAGGCAATAATCACCAATGACTGTTAACATCACGTGAAGAAAGACCAGATTTTATGTGTACCTTGATAGAAGTGTCACAACACTACCTATGAAGTGGCCTTAACCCACAAAACAAAGCAAAAACAAAACCGAACAACAACAGAAAACAAACAAACAAAAAACCCTAACCTGAATCATAGACACATGTGGCTATGGGTTACTGTATTGGACAGCACAGTTGTAAATCAACCTATCAGTTTATGGGAGACACAGGGGACAGAAAAACATGTTGAATGACACCACAGGAATGCAAACAGCAAATCAATTCTCTTGGAACTGTAGTTGGCACTCTGCATTCACGGATTCAACCAATTACAGATTGAAAATATTTGAAAAACAATGAATGGTTGCATCTGTACTAAATGGGTACAGACTTTTTTTTTTTTTGTCATTCCCAAAACAATATAGTATAGCAAATATTTATATAGCATTTACATTGTATTGGGTATTATAAGTAATCTAAAGATGATTTAAAGTATACAGGAAGATGCACATAGGTGATATGCAGATACTGTGTCATTTTATATAAGGGACTTGAGCTTCATGGGTTTTGGTATCTGCAGGGGGTCCTTGAACCAATCCTTCATGGTCACTGAGACATGACTGTAGAGGATAAACTATCTGGTTTTATCAACAAATGAAGCACAATGAATAAAAAAGAGCCTGGGAAACAAATTATTAAAGATAAGTGATGTTAAGCAATTATTAATACAAGATATAGAATGTATATGGATCCTGTTTTGAACAGTTAAACTAGTGAAATTATGAGAAGATTAGGGAAATACAAACCCTGATTGTATATTTAAGGATGTTACAAAATTATCACTTTTTAGGTGTGGTAATGGCATATTGATTATTTAAAAATAGAGTTCTATTCTTTAAAAATTATTACTGATGTGTATATGGCTAAAATCATATGATGCGGTAATTCCATCACTTTGGGAAGCCGAGGCTGGTGGATCACCTAAGGTCAGGAGTTCAAGACCACTCTGACCAACATGGTGAAGCCTTGTCTCTACTAAAAGTACAAAAAATTAGCCAGGCTTGGTGGCAGGTGCCTGTAATCCCAACTACTCAGAAGACTGAGGCAGGAGAATCACTTGAAGCTGGAAGGCAGAGGTTGCAATGAGCTGAGATCGTGCCATTGCACTGCAGCCTGGGTGACAAGAGTGAGACTCCAACTCAAAAAAAAAAAAAAAAAAAAAAAGCATATGATGTTGGGATGTGCTTCAAAATCATCCAATGGGTGTGTGAACAGGAAGGAGGTTGGAGAACTGGGTTTGGTATAGATGAATAGATGATACGAGATTGGAATGAGTTGATCATTGTTCAGGCTGGCTGGTGGGTACATGGTAGTTCATTAAATTATTCTCTCTACTTTTGAATGTGCTTGAAAATTTTCACAATAAAATGTTAAAAAATAAGAAGTAATGGAAACTTCCAAGGAACCTCTCTTTAACCCCAAATAACAACAGCCATAATAGCAACAGCAGCAAAAATGCCACCCTTGAGCTAAAACCAGAGCTGAGAAGTGGAGGCGGGGAAAGGTGTACAAACGGTGCCCACAAAAGCAGGGTGAGGGCAAACACTGCTATCAGTGCTGTAGTAAGGAGGGCAAGCCTTAGGCCAAGGGCACATTAAGCTGCAACCCCAGCTAAGGTGATCCCAGGTCCACAGTGTCCCTGGGTCTCAGAGAAGGCAAAAGCTCATTCTGTCTGAAAGACAGCACCCTCCATTTAGGTATGAGGGATTGCTACCGATCAGGGTTAAACAGGAGCAAACATTAGGGTGACTGTAACAATTATCATCTAAATTGAGACACTTTTGAGGATGCAAGGAGGTACTAAGATAATGAACAGGTGTCAACTGGTTGTAAAGGACATAAATTAAGATTGTCCTAGAGAAACCAAGCCGTATGATCCCTCTGGTAGCCAAGGAAGGAAGGAAGATCCGGCCACTTTGTTCCTAGAGTTCGGTGAGAGTGAGAGCCTGCGTCTCAGCCCAGATCACTTGGAAGTTGAACTCATGCTCTGGGTCAGTGATTCTCAAAGTGTGGTCCTTGGACCAGTAGTATCAGCATCACCTGGGAACTTGCTAGAAATGCAGGCCCTTGGGTCCTTCCCCAGACTTAATGAATCAGAAACTCAGGGGATGGGCCCAGTAGGTGATTCTGTTACACCAAATTTGAGAACCACTGGTATAGGTGAATATTTATGAGCTGGTGTCCGTCCAACTATTAATAAACATTCCACAAGTATCACAATGCTCACGAAGTTTTCTTCAAAATAATAGCAGCTAGGAACAAAGTTACATTTTCTCAATCCTTAACATTTTAATGGTACCAGGTAATTCTATAAATAAAGTCTTGTAAAAGTCATTCATCAATTATCCATTAAGAAGGATTTAAAAATAATAAAAATGCCTTTCAGCATTTTCTATCTCAAAAGTCTAGTGCTTCTCCCAGAGGAGGAGAATAAAAATATCACCTTCTCAAAGGAAGCTTTAATTACGTATATATCTCTCCTGTGTGCCAGTTCGTGGAGTTTCTTCAAATTAAGTTCCTATACACTTCTGGCTGAAACTCCACCCTACTTAGCACTAGCTCATTCATTAGATCTGCTTCCATTTAACCTGGGGTCTGAGGAGTAGCTCATTGCTGTTCTCTTTGATCTCCTCCAACAGAGTGGAGAGCATGGCTGATGGGTCAGTTTTTCTTTCCACACTAGGCTTCCTGGACTAACCAGGACTGGGTGTGGGTGGAGCATGTACTAGATATTTTTGTGGCTGAAAACACCACCTTCTGTTAAAGGCAGCCTTCTGTTTGTCTTGAAGAAGTTTCTGGCATGGCTCAGTGGCTATTTATCACCTCTGTATTCAGCATAATAGAATGAGCTCTTGTTGATTAGGCCTTGCTGGGGGTTGATACACGCATGCACACACGCATGCATGCATGCACACACGCATGCACACACGCACGCATGCACGCAGAGAGAGAGAGAGAAAACTCTCTGCTTTTTTATGGCCACAGGCACCAAACAGAAACCACACAGCCTCAGATGAACATATGTTAACACTAAGATTCTCCACACTTCTTCCAACTTCTCTTAAAATAGAACTATTATCATAATGGAAGCCAGAAGTGCTTCAAGCACTCAGGTGGTAGGATGATAGCTAAGAGCAGCACAGGATCACACTGTTTCTGAAACTCCACTTCTGGATCTGGCTACATTTTTTGGAGACCATTTTTTAAAAAATAGCCCTTTCTTCCCCCCGCCGTTCCCACTAGGATTTTCTTCAGTAGGTCTGCATTGAGGCCTGAGAAACTCCAATTTTGGAAGGGTGCTTAGGGGATTTCTGATGTACAGCTCGAATTGGGAACAGCCAATGCTGAGTTAGAGCTGTTCTAGTGAGGGCTCGGAGTGTTTCCAGATTTTTGCTGGCATCTATGGTGCCTTACAGAGCAGGGCCTTGCTCTTCTTCAGGAAGACTTGAGGTTTTCAGGAGCATTTTTGCAGTTTAGCATTCTAACCTATTCCTAATCCAGGTGATAAGTGAGTTCACTGAGGTGTCCCTGTCAAGGGTACAGAGAGGTTCCCCTTTGAGGACCAGCTCTGCACTTACCACCTGTGAGACTTTGAGCAAATTACCAAACTCCTACGAGCCTCGCTTTGATGATCTGAAGAGTGGTCAGGGTAATATCCACTTGAGAGGGCTCTTGTGACGATTAAATGAGAGAATATTAGTAAAATGCTTAGCCCATTGCCTGGCACACAGCAAATGCTTAATAAATCATTCATATTATTATTTTATCTTAAGGGTTCAAGCCAAGAGAGTTGACAAATTGGTTTTTTTTTTTGGACAGAGGTCACACTTTGGCAATATTTTTTTCTGCTAATGGATATTACAGAAAGTTACATTCAGAGAGATAGATGCTGTATCTGAAAGCATATATGTTTCCCATCATATACGGGAATCCCATCATATACAGTTTCCAGACATGGTCTGACGGGAAATGTCAGTTCAGAACACAGTTCCACAGGAGATCCTCAGAGCGAGGATCCTCAGAGCTCCTAAGCAGAGCAATGGCACACAGAGAGCAGGGAGGCAGAGAGGTAAGATACACAGCTTTGCAGGCCTCAGTTCAGCCTAGATGTTAGCTGGAGGCCCTGAATCTTAAGAGCTGGATCTGATGGGATCACACTCTACACTCTGGAAAGGTCCAAGATTTCTTGCATTTCACAGGCGTCTTCAAAAGTCTTGACTCTGACTTCTGCTTGTTCTCAACTGCTCCCGTCCTGTCTCTGAGACCCCCGTTGCTGTTGCTTGCCTCGTGGCCTTGCTGTCCCTTTCCCGCCGCTGTCTCCTCATTTCCATGCTTAGTCCGTCCAGCTCACTTCAAATGAAGAACAATTTAATTACCTGTTTTGCTACCTTTTCTCTTGCTGACTCATGCTCTCTGGGTGTCTGCTGCCCCAAGTGACATTTCAAGATATCTTCTTGAACAAAGAAAACAACTTCCTGAAAAAACTAATGATGCTTGCTCTTAGGTAATAATTCCTATCTCCCTCCAAACCTAAATATTAAATAATGAGATACTGAGCAAATATAGGAATGATCGTGTAGGTGGTGGTGTTAGTGATGGAAAGAAAGACTGATCAGGAGATATTTAAGAAATGATAAGATCCCATGACAAATTGATCATAGAAGAAAAACAGAAGGAAGGGAAAGAAAGGGAAACAACATTTATTGAATGCCGGTGTCTTAACAGCAACCCTATTCTGTTAGTTTTATCCCAACTTTCCAAGCAGTGGAAATCAGAGGGGTCAAATAATATGCCCAAGGCCACTCAGACAGTCAATGGAAGATCCAGGATCCAACGAAGGCGTGATTTAAAAACCAGTATTCTTTGCATTGTGTTCTTAATCACTTATACTTCTACCATAAACGACAGTAGGGTCCATTCTAAACTGTGTTTAGTTCAACACTGATTTGAACTTAATTCAACAAGAAAATCATTTCTATATAAAAATAAAGTTTAGCCTATACTCTTATTTTTTTATAGCTTGCAATTTGAATCATTGCATGCATCTTTCTTTCAGTGGTTTCTCAGGAGCATGGAGCAGAATCTGCTGCTGCTTCAGTGGAAAGGCAGCTCCTCTTACTCACTTGCAAAAGCACAGCCAGTGGCTGGGAGTTCCAGGGAGGCTGTTTCCCAACTGTGAGTGCTGTTCAGGGGTAGACCGGGTGGGCCCACTCTCATGAGAGGTATGAATATTTAAGCAAAGACTGGAGGACTGCTTGGTTGGGGTGTTGCTGTGGGAATTTGAATCTGGATGGCAGGGTCCCACTTAGGGCTGTGCATAAGAACCGCTTGGGAAAGGCATGTTCAAAATACAGATGCCTGGGTTCTGTTAGCGATGATCCAGTATGTTTAGAACGGCTCAGAGTCCTTTCAGATATGTTCCCCAGTTGATTTTCATGCACACCTGGGATCACTGAAACAGTTTGCCATTCACTCTTTTCCCGTTTGCCCCGAGAATACTTGCTGGTGGCGCTTCGAACTGCAGCATGTACCTGAGACAATCCTTTGCTACAGAATATCTCGCTTTTATTATTATTTTTGCATCGTTCTAGTGTCTCGACTTTGGAAACAAAAGACATCATTCTATTAATAGCATTCTGTTTTTACTAGTGGTATTTCCATTTATAAAATATAGTAATTCTTGATCGCTCAAAGTGTCAAATCCAGAAAATGCAGCGTTCCTATGTGTGATGTTAATATCATTCTCGAACAGTTGCTGGCTGAAGATTCATTTGATGAATCTGATTTTTCTGAAATAGATGATTCTGATAATTCAAACGATTCAGATGATTCTGATGTTTGTTCTTTTTAGAAATAACTCCAGGAACAGTTTTTATATCTTATTTTCATATTGAAAATTGGTCAGATTTGCTTCAGCCTCAAAGAGCATGTTTATATAAAATTAATTGAGCACTGGCAGTATTTTTTCCTAAATGGGTAAAGTTCCCTTCATCACTGGGTTCTTTAGAGTCTGTCTTCTAGTATGGGAGGGAGTCTTATAGCCTTGAAGACACTATGCTCTGTCCATGTAGGCAGTGATAACTGGTCAAACATGATTTGTATTTCATTCTTGGAGGAGATAGAATACCGAGCTGCCTTTAAAATATCTGGGTTATACATTCTCTTGGTAATGGAAAATGTTATTTACTCTAGTAGTACTTGGTGATACCAGCAGACCACGCATATCTTACTTTGAAGAGGCCAGATAATGTTTATACAACTGCAGGAACTAGGAAGAGGAATCGAGATGGGATTCCCAGCTGATACACGTACTTACAAAACATGGAAGGGTAAACAGGACTGGAATGGTTTGAGGAATGTAGCACACTCAAATATACTTCTCCTTGGTGTGCTTGAAGCAGAAAAAGAAAACTCAAGGGATTCAGTGACAAATGTATACTTTCTGGGCCTTGAGTAACATGCTGGCCAGTATCTCTCCAGCTCTTGAGTTGAAACATTCATGATTTTTTAGAAAAAGCATTTGCTTATTCTTCCCCAAATAGATGGATACTGGTAATAAATAATGAAAAAATACTGAATGCCAGGAAAAGGACATGCAGTTTTTCCATCCTTCTGCTATAATGCTTTCTTAATAATTGATGTGTGCATCTTTTCTGGTGGTGAAAGACCTTTACTTAAAGAGAGATAGCAGATGGACAAAGCTGAGACACTTGCTGAGTTTGTGGCCAGCTCAGAGGCATTGACCACCGAACCATTAGCTTTTCAGCAGCGGGACATCTCTCAGAAGAGGACACAGGATAGGGCTGCCACGCCTTCTCCACTTCTTCTACCGTATTCTGTGCCACTCAGCCTTCTTTGGCAGCCAGCCTATTTCTCATTTTTAAGTAGGAGGGTTCTATAATTAACTTCAACCTATTTCTGCTGTGTTAATTAATGTGTGCATACAGAAGGTTGCTGTTTTCCCTTAAGGTGTGATGAATAGGACTGGTTTTTTTTATGTAAGTCACTTAGAGCTTTAGCAGATGTAGCAGTTCACTTTGGGAAATGTTAACATTGAATAGCAAGACATAATAAATTCCTTATTTTTTATTTTTATTTTATTTTTTTTGAGATGGAGTGTCACTCTCTTGCCCAGGCTGGAGGGCAGTGGAGTGATCTTGGCTCATTGCAACATCTGCCTGCTGAGTTCAAGCAATTCACCTGCCTCAGCCTCCCGACTAGCTGGGACTACAGGCGTGCGCCATCATGCCCGGCTAACTTTTTGTATTTTTGGTAGAGGTGGAGTTTCACCATGCTGGCCAGGCTGGTCTTGAACTCCTGACCTCATGATCCACCCGCCTCGGCCTCCCAAAGTGTTGGAATTACAGGTGTGAGCCACCGCACTGGGCCAATACATTCTTTTTTCTTTTAAATTTAATTTTTATTCCAAGTTCACGGGTACATGTGCAGGTTTGTTATATAGGTAAACTTGTATCGTGGGGGTTTGTCGTACGGATTATTTCATCACCCAGGTTATTGAGCCTAGTACACATTAGTTATTGTTTCTGATCCTCTTCCTCCTCCCCTCTCCACCCTCCCCCCTCCAATAGGCTTCAATGTGTGCTGTTCCTCACCATGTATCCCTGTATTCTCATCAGTTAGCTCTCACTTATAAGTGAGAACATGCAATATTTGGTTTTCTATTCCTGCATTGGTTTGCTAAGGATAATGGCTTCCAGCTCTATCCATGTTCCTGAAAAGGATATGATCTCATTCTGTTTTCATGGCTGCATAGTATTCCATGGTATATATGTACCACGTTTTCTTTATTCAGTCTACCATTAATGGACATTTAGGTTGATTCTGTGTCTGTGCTACTGTGAATAATGCTGCAATGAACATACATATGCATACGTTTTTATAATAGAATGATTTATATTTCTTTGGGTGCCTACCCAGTAATGAGATTGCAGGGTTGAACAGTATTTCTGTTTTCAGGTCTTTGAGGAATTGTCACACTGTCTTTCACAATGGTGTAACTAATTTACATTTCCACCAACAATGTATAAGCATTTGTTATTTTTTGACTTTTTAGTAATAGCCATTCTGACTGGTGTGAGATGATATCTCATTGTGGTTTTGATTTGCATTTTTCTAAGCTTTTCTTCATGTGATTATTGGCTGCATTTATTTCTTCTTTTGAAAAGTATCTGTTCATGTCCTTTGTTCACTTTTTAATGAGTTTTCTTCTTATAAATTTAAGTTCCTTATAAATGCTGAATATTAGACCTTAGTCAGATGCATAGTTTGCAAAAATATTCCCCCATTGTGTAAGTTGTCTGTTCACTCTGTTGATACTTTTCTTTGCTGTGCAGAAGCCCTTTAGTTTAATAGATCCCATTTGTCAACTTTTGCTTTGGTTGCCATTGCTTTTGGTGTCTTCATCATAGAATCTTAGCCCATTCTTTTGTCCAGAATGGTATTGCCTAGGTTGTCTTTCAGGGCTTTTATAATTTTGGGGTTTACGTTCACATCTTTAATATACCTTGAGTTAATTTTTGTATATGGTGTAAGGAAGGGATCCAGTTTAAATCCTCTGCACATGGCTAGCCAGTTATACTAGCACCATTTATTGAATCCATTCCCCATTGTTTGTTTTTTGTCAGGTTTGTCGAAGATCAGATAGTTGCACTGTGTGGTCTTATTTCTGGGCCCTATTCTGTTACTTTGGTCAATGTGTCTGTTTTTGAACCAGTACCATGCTGCTTTGGTTATGGTAGCCCTGTAGTATAGTTTGAAGTCAGGTAGTATGATGCCTCTGGCTTTATTCTTTTTGCTTAGGATTGACTTGGCTGTGTGGGCTCTTTTTTGATTCTATATAAATTAAATTTTTTGCTTGTTTTGCAAACAATGTCAATAGTTTAATAGCAATAGCATTGACAAAGCTGAGAGGACTTGCTGAGTTTGTGGCCATTATAGAATTGAATCTATAAATTGCTTTGAGCAGTACGGCCATTTTAATGATATTGCTGAGTTTGTGGCCATTATAAAATTGAATGCTGAGTTTGTGAGTCATTATAGAATTGAATCTATAAATTACTTTGGGCATTACGGCCATTTTAATGATATTGATTCTTCCTATCCAGGAGGATGAAATGTTTTTTTCATTTAGGTTTGTCTTATCTCTGATTTCTTTGAGCAGTGTTAGCAGTTTTCTTTGTAGAGATCTTTTACCTCTCTAGTTAGCTGTATTCCTATGTATTTTATTTTATTTTTTTGACACAGCTAATTCTACTGGGTAAACTCTACCAGCGACTACAGTATATAAAGCCATCCACAGACTCCCTCTGGGCTCTCTATGGGCACTAGAAAACAGTGAACAAAGTTGAAGGGACCTGTCCAACGACAGTCAGACCATGGTCACAATCTGAACACCACACTATAGTGACTGTGTGATTTTTGGTAAGTCACTTAACCTCTCAAAGTCTTGTTTGCTCATTCACAAACGGTGCACGGAATGCCTCCTTTGATCAAGAGTGACTCATGAAGTGTTTGCAAAGCTTCTGAGCCATAGAACTCAATTCATGAGCCTACACATTGGCTGTAAGCATTCATCCCATTAGACAAGATCCTTGAGAGTAGAGATGATGTCTTATTTGATTTATGTCTCCAGTGCCTAGTAACAATAGGAACTCATATTTATTGAAAGAACAAAAAAACGAATTTGTCTTATTTGATTAGTAATCTTTACAACTGTGCAGTGAATCTTGCTGGGGTGTAGATAACTCTTTAGCCCTAAACTCTTCACCTGCCTCTGTCCCTAAAGGAATTTGGAACTATCACCCAGACTTTCTCAACCTCCTTGGCAGAGTGTTGACTTGCCAGTCCACAGAACCTACCACCTAGAATTACACTATCCCTTCTTGCATGGGAGTCCTCTGAGATGTGGGGTGGATGCAAATCTTTGCAGAGATGCTGGTGGTCCAGCTTGCCCAGATGTGCCATGCAGCCACTCCCATCTTGGGTCTTGTCATGTCAGTGCCAGTGATACAGACAAGCAAGGCATGAGGGGCAGCAGGCTTTTTTTCCTGCTTTCAGAGACCTCTATCCATCCTCTGCTTCTGTGCTCCTTTCCCAGCCCAGGGGAATCTCTTTTGAGCCTGAGTGAGATCAATTTCCCCTTTCTGCTCTTTAAGGCACTCAGTACATCCCTAGAATCCCTCTTTCCCTAAGGCCTTAGGCTTTTGGAATATACAAGCCAGAAACAGTTTCACGTTTATTTTTTGATTTATTTTCTGCTCTGCCTAAACCTCTCCTGGATATCAAACATGTAAGACTCATTACTTGCCTGAATCTGGGAAGGGAGAGTTAATATCTTAAAATGTTATAGGTCTAGTGCCTAGGAGGAAACAATTAGATACTGGGGACTAGTCTTACCAGGGATGGCAAATGTTATAGGACTTTAGGGGATATTCATTCCTTATGATTGTGAGATGGTGAAACTCGAGGTATCATCACAGCATTTAAGACAGGAAAAAGGATGGGAAAGACAACAGTTTTCTTTTTCTGTCTTTTTTTTTTTTTTTTTTGAGATGGAGTCTCACTCTGTCACTCAGGCTGGAGTGCAGTGGCACGATCTCAGCTCACTGGAACCTCTGCCTCCTGGGTTCAAGCGATTCTCCTGCCTCAGCCTCCCGAGTAGCTAAGATTACAAGCATGTACCACCACACCTGGTTAATTTTTGTATTTTTAGTAGAGATAGTGTTTCACCATATTGGCCAGGCTGGTCTCGAACTCCTGACCTTGTGATCTGCCTGCCTTGGCCTCCCAAAGTGCTGGATTACAGACATGAGACACTGCATCTGGCCTGTTCCCTTATAGGAAGAAATGAAATTTCATTTTAGAGCCCCTCTGCCTCTCTGAGACTTTTTATAATGTATCATTGATCAAGATTGGGTCACATAGCACAGGAAGCAGGAAAAGCAAACATTGGGTTTCCAGCCTCAGTGTGGGGAGACAGCAAATGAGAAGAGGTGAAGCATGTTATTGGGTTAGCCCATGTCAGTCTGGGCACCCCCCAGAAGCAGATCCTGAAACGACTTCAAAAGCAATTGCTGTGTTTGAATGTGAAGTAAAGCCTGGTAAAGTGGTGAGAAAGTGAGATGAAAAGGAGAAGCCACGTATATTAGCCTGGGTTCCCTGAAGAAACACAGTCAATAGGGAATGTTTATATGAAATATACACATATATAATATATATTGTACATATGCATACATCTGACACACATATACAAACATGTATAAAGGGATTTACTATAACGAATTGACTGACATGATTTTGGAGGCAGAGAAATGCGAGAACTGTATTTGGCAAGCTGGAAACCCAGGAGGGCTGATGGTGTTAAGTTCCAGTCCAAATCCACATCTGAAGGCAGGAGAAGACTGATATCCCAGCTCAAAGGTAGTTGGGCTGAGAGAGGGAATTCTTTCTTTCTTTCTTTCTTTTTTTGAGAAAGAGTCTTGCTCTGTCACCAGGCGCCAGATTGGAGTGCAGTAGAGTGCGATCTTGGCTCACTGCAACCTCCACCTCCTGGGTTCAAGCAATTCTCCTGCCTCAGCCTCCTGAGTAGCTGGGACTACAGGTGCCTGCTACCATGCCCAGCTAATTTTGTATTTTAGTACAGATAGGGTTTCATCATGTTGGCCAGAATGGTCTTGATCTCTTGACCTCGTGATCTGCCTGCCTCGGCCTCCCAAAGTGCTGGGAATACAGGTGTGAGCCACCGCGCCAGCAGGAATTCTTTCTTATCTAGCCTTTGTTGTATTCAGGCCTTCAATGAACTGGATAAATCCCACCCACGTTGGGAGGGAGCCTTCTGTTTTACTCAGTTCGCTAATTTAAATGTTAATCTCACCCAGAAACATCATCACAGACACATCCAGAATAGTATTTAACCAATGTCTGGGCATGCTATGGCCCAATCACATTGACCAGGACAGAGGGCATTTGTCAGTTTGGCTACCACCATGGGCAGCCGGCTCATAATCCTGTTGGAGTGACTTCAGAATCTAGTGTAAAATACATAGACTGGTGCTATGTCACTTTTACCAGTCATTGGTTGAGGGCTGCTGGGGATTGAAATCCCTGACACTCTGTCCTGCTCATGAACTGGCAGATGGGCTTTGGTCTGAGGATGCCTTAGGCAAAGGAGTGCAGGTTCTGGCCATCAGAAGTCCAGAGGTGGTTCTTTAGTAGTAAGATGAGGGAATATGAGTGGGCGCTGATGGTATCGGTTGCCCTAGCTGACAGAGTCCACCACACAGGGTGTACACACTCGGATGTTCAGTAAATGCTTGTTGATTTTTTTAAAATGTAAAGCTGGTGATTGATTCTAAGTCTCAGATGTTTTGACCTGTAGGACTTTATCTCAGAAGAGAAACTGTGCTCTTAGGACATTTTCTCTGGGGACAACCCTGAAAGACTGAGGATCTTATGGGGAGAATCTTAAGTGATTGAACTGTTGACCTCACAGCCTGAACCACTGGGAACCATGCTTTTAGGCTCTCCATCTTGGACATGGTTTGGCACTTGAAGGGAGGGCAGATCCCATTGTCTTATGTAGCTTTCAAATTCATTCTCGGCCAGAGTGGTGCTATCTGGTGTTCTCATGTGAAAAAACAGGCTCAGGGAAGGATTTGCCCAGGTCACCCAGCTGCAAATGTCAGCATAAAACACAGGGAAGCCTGATGATAAAACTGGTACCTGTTCCATGATACGTGGGGGTTCCCTCCCAGGAAGATGACCTTTCAAATGTGCCGTAGAAATTAATAGTGTTTTAATTATACGCCGCTTCTTGTGCAGACTCACTTCCAGGCCTGTGGCAGAAAGTTCTTCTGACGGGAGTATGTAGCACTGACCCTCTGACTCTATTATCTATTTAAAGAATAACTTTTTAAAAATAAAAAGAATAACTTAAGAACTGTACACATAGGGACAAGACATAAGCTGCACCAACAGGATCCTAGATCCTCTTTCCCCAAGGGCAGCCCATTCTTGATTCTTTATTCTTAATTTTTAAGAAGTGGATTTATATCTTTCTCTGTCTTTCTATCTCTCTGTTGCTCTTTGGTCACGTGTATACAGCTGTTGGTAGGGTTTGGTGTCACATTCTTGAGCTGATCAAGTCAGCTCATGCTGGGCTGAACCATACTCTTGAGGTATTGATATTTTCTCCTGAATTATTCATTTTCATATAGCTGCTAATATATGTGTTGGAAAAACATAAGTTGCAAATAAAACTTGGCTTTCTTTTGTCTTTCTGTTATTGAAATGAATACACACATGGAGTTGTTTGTGAATGCCCCTCTTCTTCTTTGGACTTGTTCCTGATCCCTGGCTCCTCCTGGAGGGAGGACCAGCTGTCCATGTTTCGGCCTCCGTGTTGGCTTCCATAAGCAGCAAGGGGGAGGTGCACAAATTGTAAGGGAACCAATCCTATCCTATCGAATTTTCTGTCCTAGGAATTTAGTCATCAGGCTCTGAGAGATTGAAATAGTCACACTGTGGCAAATCGTGCCGCAAAATCACGTCTGAGCCTTAGCTATGGGGGCAGAGGAGCTTGTAGTGAGCAGAGAGCAGGCAGATGCTTGTGGGGAAGTGGAGACAAGAGAACAGATGGCTCTGTGGGGAAGGAGTTTTGAATTCTGCACCCCCACCCCTCTGCTCCTGGGCTAGACATTTCTCCCCTTGCCTAAGAGACTCCCATGATTATGATGACAGAAACCCCCCTTACGCATGTAGCCTGGGAGGGGGCATGGGTTCCTTTCCATCCAGGTGATCGTCAGTCAAGACGATTTAGGTGTGAGCCCGTGGGCTTTGGCCGTGGAGCTTCCACACCGTGAAGGTGGAGCTCTGCCGGGTGCCGAGATGGAAAACTAACAGTTAAGCACTCATGTGCACATTCCAGCCTGTGTGTTTATTCACAAAACAGATCAGGGCCAAAACTCCTAATTGAAACAAAACAAAAGCACAACCATCTAAAGAGAGAAACCTTGTCATTAATGCTTACACAGAAAATGTGAGTCAAATTACCAGGTGGTTTCCATAGAAAAGTTAAACTGCACCTTGATAATTTGGCTATAATACTCCTAGGGAGCAAGTTGTGCTTGGTTTGTTTATTTTAAAAGATAAACAGTACCTCTAAAAGCCTAAATAACAAAAGTTAAATGTAAACCACTCTAGCCTAATGAGCCTAAGATCACTAAGGACAAATCTACAGCCCAAGAAACTCAGATTTGTTGATCCATTTTCGTGATGGAGGCTGCATGCCAAAGAGCTGTTGCACGTCTCAGCAAACACAGGGAAAGATATAATTATTCAACAGTTTTCAAGAAGGCTAAAATTTAGGAAAAATGAAAATAAAGCTTAAAAGCAAAGCAGTGCTCAGTGTAGAGGGGTCTGGACTGTAAATTGAACCCAGGCTCCCATTTCCTTGGAAATGACAAAGTTAAGATAAATGTGAATATTTTCGTCAGGAACCCCTTATCTGAAGCTCTGTGTCTGGGCTGAAAATCAAGCCTGCTTCTCTGTGTCAAAGTGACTTAGATCTTCCAGGCGAGTGTGAGATGGTTCATTCTTACTCATACAATTTCCAGTGGTGAAGTTTCTGATAGTCACTGATTTTAGAGATCAAGCCTTTTCAGGATGGAAGAGAGCAGTACTTACTCAAAGAAGGTTATTATGTGCAGTGTGTCCTTGGCAGAAATATCATTTCCTGGTGTACTTTGGAACTAGCTTTATCTATGTCTGTTATCTCAGCCTGATGAATGTCAGGACAAATTTTTATTTTGTCAATCTGAGTTAATTTTTACTTTTTAAAAAACGTTGAGGCTTTTTGTGGGAGAATGAGTCAGTGCTCTTTGTTTTTCCCAGAAAGTGTGAATAGATTTTTCTAAAACTTGTGAGAACTCGCAGCTATTCTATATGAACACACATGGTTAATGGTGTTTGGGGGAGCTAGGTGGGAGCTACCAGCCTTGCTCATACCGCAGTTGGGATTTCCCAGCCTTGAGAGGTGGCATAACTCAGGGCAGTGTTCCCACCTTTGAGTCTCTTGGGCTTCACTTTCCTGATCTTTCTCCATATGAGAAAACATGTACTATTATTTACTTATTTTTTTGGGGGGTGTTCAATCAAAGAAATGTGTAAGTATTTGATACTGATACGGTATTTTTTAATTTAAAATGAGACAAATCCTTTTGTGCCTTTTGAGTTTTCCTTTCAAGCCATATGCCTCTATTATCTATTTAAAGAATAACTTTTTAAAAATAAAAAGAATAACTTAAGAACTGTACACATAGGGACAAGACATAAGCTGCATCAACAGCATCCTAGATCCTCTTTCTCCAAGGACAGCCCCTTCCTGATTCTTTATTCTTAATTTTGAAGAAGTGGATTTATATCTTGTGCTTAAATAGATGCATTACAAAGTAAAGCCTTTAATCACTACGATAATGGGAAAAACAGTATTGCTTGCATATATTCAAAGTAACCATAGAAAAGAAATCAAATGATGACTGGTAGCATTTCTTTTTATCATCTATTGCTTGTCAAATTGTGTAAGATTGAGGCTTGTCTTGCCTTTAAAAACAGGGATGTGGGGTGAGGAAGATACTCATAAAGGTCAGAAAGGAAACACATTTCTCACCTTCCTTTCATCCCACAGCACCAACTAAGACTTTCTCCATGATAGAATTAGAAAGATGAAGGAGTTAAAAGAGGAGACTCATACCAGGTATCTTACTCCATTTTGTGCTGTCATAACAAAACACCTGTGACTGGGTAATTTACAAACAATAGAAATCTGCTTCTCACAGTTCCGGAGGCTGAGCGGTCCATGATTATGATGCCAGTAGATTCGTGTCTGGAGAGGGAATCTCTGCTTCCAAGTTGGTGCTGGGTTCTCATGTGGTGTAAATGGTGAACTCTGCCCGCACATGCAGAAGGGCTGAAGGGATGAATGCTGTGTCCTCACATGGCAGAAGAGTTGGAGGGATCAGGTAGCTCTCTGAAGCCTCTTTTAGAAGGACATTAATCCCATTCACAGGGGTGGAACACTCATGACTTAATTGCTTCATCTCCACCTCTTCATACTATCGCCTTAGGGGTTGAGTTCCACCATTGACCTTTGGGTGGATATGTACATTCGAACCATAGCACCAGGATTCACTATTGGACCACCTCACACCATCTCTGGTGCCAAGACTGTGTGTCCCACTCTTGGGAAATGAGCGTTGCATTTCGGGAGCTCTGGCTGCACAGTCACAGGCTCAGGATGCAATCAGGTGCCACCATGGTTTGGGTGTGTGTCATTGGGGCATGCATTTAGCTCCCCGAAGGCTCAGTTTCCCTATCCTTCATGGGGATAGTCATTGTTATTAATTCTTATGATTGCTTTGAGGATTTAATGATCTGATTCATGGAAACCTGTTAGCACCGTGTCTGTCATACACAGTTTTCCACAGCTCTGAAACAGATTGATGAGATAAGCTTGTGTCATGTACCTGCCAAGGGCCAGTGCCTGGGTGGGTTTTAGAGGCCACATCTGGGTCACAAAGGATCCAAACTGACCAGGAGGGGGAAGTCAAGCTGTCTGCTGAGGGTCAGTTCCTACTGTGGCAAGTGGTAAGATTCAGGCTGGAGACAGGGGTCAAAGAACTATGTTAGGGCAGGGGCAGGAGCAGTCATGGAATATCTGCCAAGAGTCAAGACACAGCCTCTCTGCAAATGTAGGCAAGGCTATGCTGAGGTGTGTCTGAGGTTTCCGTTGGTCTCCAGTGTATGGGGGGCATCCTGATTAAGGGAGACACAGCTTCTCTAATCCTCAGCTCCCAAGAGACGGTTATGTTTAGGGCCACTGGTCTCATCTCTGGCAAGAGACTGTTTGGGTGTCATGCATTCATCTTTTTGTAGGCCTTCTATGTGCTGGATACAGTGCCAGGCAGTAGACATGGTAGCACAGAAACATGGTTGGCCGGGAAAGCTTAGGATCAGGGGTCCAGGAGATGCTAAGGTTAAGTAAGAGAAATTGAGTATTGCATAGGCAGAGTGTGTAAGGAGCAGGGAGGGACAGAGGACGGGCAGAAGCCCAGACCCCACTTGGCTGTGTAGTGTCAGGAATTGGTCTCAGCGTCTGTCTATATCCTCCTGCTTTGGGATGAATATGGCCTTATTTAGATATGGGGTTCTTGCAGATGTAATCAAGTTAATTTGAGGTCATGGTGGATTAGAGTGGGCCATGTTCAAATGACTGTGTTCTTATAAGAAAAGGAAAATTCGAATACAGAGACACACACAGAGGGAAGATGGTCTTGTGATGACAGAAGTAGAGATTGGAGCAATGAAGCTGTAAGGTATGGGCTGTCTGCAGCCAGCAGAAGCTAGGAAGAGGCAAGGCAAGATAGTTCCTTTGGAGGGAGATGGCCCTGCTGACAGCTTGATTTTGGCTTCTGGGCTCCAGAAATGTGGGAGAATATATTTCTGTTGTTTTCAGCCACCCAGGTTTGCCATACCCAAGGGCATGGGTCCTTGGGGAAGTGCCAGTGAGCAGGATGAGGGTAAACAAGTGGAGTGAGGTCTCTGCCTGTCTGTACCTATTGCTGATCTTTTGTTATGGATGAGTCTCTTTCCTCAAATGCCTGAAAATCCCAAAGTACTGCTTCTGGCCCCATCTCTGGGACTCTGATTCTTCCCACTCATGGACCACCCTCCCTCCAGCTCTACCTTTCACTATCCCACAGAAGCCATAGAAAAGAGAAGGCAGGAGCCTGGGAGCAAAATGGGGAAAGGGAAGGGTGTGGTTAAAGTAGGAGGGGTAACCTGCAGGGGAGGAAGAAGGTGTAAAGAATGGAATCCTTTTTTTGCAGAGTCAAGAGCAGACCACTGGTGTCTCGGGATCCTATGCTAGTGAGTCCTAACTGCAGATGGACATGGTACTGACACACCAGTTCTCTCCCAGCTTAACCTGGTCACCAGCATGTGGTTTTAGAAACATTTCTTGCTTAAAGGGCAGGTTAAGTTATTCAATGTTTATCTAGATCCCAGGGCAAGAAACCAGCATTCCTTGTATAGATTGTGCTCCCTGGCCTGCTCTGGACCCCAAGATGCAGGAGAGGACTTTCTGCCTTAGTCCATGTATCAGGGCATGTGGCCAGAAGTCTCATGTCTCATGACTCAGTGTTTTACCAGAGACCTGAGGGTCAGGGCTGGGGACTGATCTCTCCCTCTGCTGCTTGTTGCAGGAGAATGCTCTACTCCCTCACAATAGCCTTTGTGAAAAGAAAAAAAAAAAAAAAAGGTGGTCAGTCAAGTTGCATTTTATCTAAAGAGAAAGCTTAAAATAATCTGGGCCATTTGACAAAACTGGAAGGATCAGATCTCAGTTTTTTGATCTTTGCAGGTGGTCATTGTTCCAGACCATTAAGATAGATAGTCGTCTGGACTCATTGGAACCTCATGCGTTGTAAGACTCCCTGAAACCCATGTGGCCACTCTGTAGACTCGCATTTACTGTAACTCTCAACACCATATTCTCCCTTTCCAAGAAATCATGGGCCCAGATATTGATATTCTGGTGAGCTGATATCGAAATAAATTTCAGGCAGAGGGGTTTGGTTGGAGAGAAGCAAGAAGGTCAAGGCGAAAACAAGGAATGGAAACGTGTTTTATGTTCATGTCAGAGGGGCTTCCCGGTCACTGCAGGCTGGCACTTGGGGAGAAATGTCTCAGAGGGACTTGACTTCAAGGCCCAGGGACTTGAGGGTGGACACTTAGGAAAAGAAATGCCTCAGTCAGCTTGCGTTCTCTCCGCCAAATTGTAAAAAAATGTGTATAGGTAGCCTTCTTTCCTTCCTTCTCTAGAATGTGACAAGAGCCCCAGTGTGACTCTACGAACTTCTTAGAGGTGAGTTATCTTGTATTCGGCCACCTGATGAACATGTGCACCTCAGAAAGGCTGGTAAGAGATTTGGTGAATTCCAGTGTCAGAGGGTGTGACTCAGCTCACTGAAAACATTTTAAGCATCAGATGAGTGAAAGCTCACAAAAACCAAGCTCTAGCCTTAAACACAATGGCAGGTGGGAATCAGGACCTGAAGCCAAGGGTGCGGTCATGGGAGAAAGTCCAGCTGCCAAGCTGTGCAAGAGAGACCCGTGCTCATAGCTCTAGGCTGTCAGCCTTAATGGCCATTGTCCTGGCTTAAACATACAGGGTTAAACATTCTTCCCTTTCTGGAAATCTCTAGTTGAAAACAAAGTCAGACAAACAATTTTCTATCAATTCATAGTGAAAACCAAAATCCCCAGAGGAACTCCACATCACCTGCCTCAAGCACTTTCTGGAAAACCTCCAGGGCGCAGTATCTTTGCAACCCATTGTTCTCAGGCATAAACTTCTCTGGCTTATGAACCACAAGAACAACCTACCACCTTTAGGTGGGTGGGCTGCTAATTGCAATTTTGTTTTTACGTGAAGCATTGGGACAGATGCTTGATTCAGAAAGTAAAGCCTCGGATAAACAGGTGTGTAGGCACAAGCTCATCGCTTGCTGCCCCGGGCTCTCTATAGCTGCATCTGACTCCCAGCTGTAGGCTAAGTCAGTCAGAGAATGGTTAAGGCTCTGTGCATATCAAACACTGAAACCATGGGAGCAGATTAAAGAGGGGGAAGCTGAGCTAGGGAATGCAGAGTAGGATTTGGGAAGGATTTTTACCTTTTCCCATTTCTACCCCTGTCAAAGTCTGCAGACTCTTCTGGGAAGCATGTCATGGAGTGATTGGGAGTCCAGTCACTTGAGGTGCACAGAGAAGGAATCGTTTCTCTCTTAGATAATCTCTGTGAGGCTCCAAGAAAAAGGCATGAAATCAAAGGAGGTGTCCTAGATCACAGAAGGATGGGTTCAAAACCCCATGGGAGACCCAGCTGCTTTGTTCTTTTTCCTTCTCTTCTCTACCTTCCCAGCCCCCACAAGAGGAAATATTGACATTTTTCTCATTTTTTCCTGGCTGTAGGGTAGCAGTCTTAAAGCGTAGTGTTCTTTGTGATTCTTTCTCAATAAAAAATAATAAATGCTTTTGCTGCTTACAATGTGTTAGGCACTGTTCTAACCTCTTTGCACATTCTAAGTCATTTATTTCTCAAAACAACACTGTGATGCAGATGGCATTATCATCCCTCCTATAGAGAGGGAGAGGAGAACTGAGGCATAGGGAGGTTAATTAACTTGTACCCGGTCATAGAGCCAAGTAGCAGAGCCAGGATTTGAACCTAGAATCTAGATCAAGATCCATGCTCTTTTCTGCACTTTGCCTATAGAACAAAGAACAAGTGTGTTAGTCTGGCATTCAGTGTCTTCTACCACCTGGGCCCTGTCTACTTTGTCCCCTGCATATGCTTCTAAGTACTCTCTGTGCCTCCCACAAAAGTATTTGCATCATTTATAAAAGACAAAGAGTGAATCTTTCTATTATGCAAAACCTCAGAAAAATTACAGGAGGCAAACAATCTAATTGCAAATTAGCCAGGGGATCCACAGATGACAACACAAATGAACAGTAGTATGGGAACATTTTCTTAGGTAGCCACAGAAATGAAAGTTTAAACAATGAATTACCTTTTTTGGGCACAATTTCTAAGATTTGATAATACATGCTGTGAAGGCGTGAGGAAATAAGCAGTCTGTTTAGGGGAGTATAAATCAATTCAGCCTTTTTGGAGATTGACTGGATAATAATAGCCATTAAAAAGAAAAATGTGTATGCCCTTAGTAAAATAATTGCTCTTCTAGCAGTCTTTCTTCCAGAAAATAGTGACACAGATACAGTAAGACAAGTACATAAGGGTGCTTGTTGATGGGTTGTTTGACAATAACAAGAAATAGGAGTCAGGTGAATTTCTATAAAGAAGAATATGTTTGAATATATTTTGCTACATCAAAATAATATAATATTATGCAAAAGAAGTAGGAACACTTGTTTTCATTGGCGTGGAAAGCTGTATATTATTGTATTAGCTTTTTATTCTTGTGTAACATATTACCACAAATTTAGAAACTTAAAATGACACCTAATCATTAGCCTATGTCTCTGTAGCTCAGACGTCTGGCATGGCATGGACTGAGTTCTCTGCTCAGGGCATCACCAGGCTAAAACCAAAGTATCAGTAGGACTGAGTTCTTATCTGGAAGCTCTGAGGGAAAAATCAGCTTCCAATCTCATTCTTCTTGTTGGCAGAATTCAGTTCCTTGTGGTTGGAGGATGAAGTTCCCGTTTTCTTGCGGGTTGTCAACTAGGGACTGCTTTCAGCTCTTAGAGGCCACCTGTATTCCTAGTCACATGTCTACCTTTATCTTTAAGCCAGAATAGTGTATCAAATCCTTCTTAGGGTATGAATCTGTGACTTCCTCTGTCTTTGATCTCTAGACCCAAATTTAAAGAGTTTGTGTGATTGTCTCCCTAATTTTAGTGGAACTTATTTGGGACCTTAACCATATCTGCAGAATTTCTTTACATTAACATCTAGATTCATGTTTGACTGAATAAGTGGGACGAAGAATATGTACACTAGGGTCTAGGAATATTGAAGGCCATCTTAGAATTCTGCCTATCATAATGATATGCCACAAATGAAAAAGCTATTTATAGATCAAAAGATGGAGCATGAATCCATTAAAACATTTTATATTTATATAGGGGTAGCAATACAGATGAGTATGTTCACACACATATAGATATATTGATATTAATAAGAATGAGGCTGGCCAGTGGAGGGCCATGCAAGACCATTCGAGGGCATGCTGTTAAAAGTGGATATTTCTGCGATTGGGATTGGTTGGGACAGTAGGGACTCATACTTTTTCTTTATGTTTTTACTTTTTAAAAAATTACAAAATTATGGGTATCTGTGTTTTTTAGCACAGTCAACCCCTGTCTTTGGCTTCTGCATCTGTGGATTCTAGCAACCATGGATCAAAAATATTATTTTCGGACGGATGCAGTGGCTCACACCTGTAATCCTAGCACTTTGGGAGGGAAACTCAGTAAGTGAGGTTCAGATGGCAAGGGCTGACCTATCTCCTGTAGGCTCTGGATCCAATGTCAATTTAGTTTTCATAGCCTTCGTGGTACTATTTGGTTTCGTCCTCAGATGTGCCACTTGGGGTCAGTCTAGAATCTGGGGGATGGTCTCTACAATAGTTCAGTTCTCAGAGGTTTTACTATACTGCTTTGAGTTGATTCTGCATATGCACAGCTTGGGCATCAACTAGGATTTCGTACTTAGATTTAGAAGATAGCTTTTGCCATCCCTTTCAATTTGTGATTGCCTTCATAGTCTCTGGCTCCCAGTGTCCCTTTTTCTTGGTTTTCTGGTAGTAATCTGAAGTTTAGCCTTCCTGCACAGTTCCACACTTTTTATGAATGGGTCTACCTTGGGGAGAAATAGTGAGATACGAGTGGGGGTTGGGGAGGAGGGAGAGAAATAAAGAAGTTTCTCCCACACTCTTCAGACCAAAGAGGCCAATTTTTCTGGTCAACGAGTGGGATTTTCTCAGAGTTGTGGGTACCTTAATGGCCAGTATTCCTGCAGCTGCTGTGAGAGTGCTGGTTCTTGCCTGGAACTTGCCTCGGGACAGGGCCAGCAGAGGAAAAAGTGGGAAAAAGGGGATACCTCCCATGTTCTATGTTCTACAGGCGTCCCCCTTTCCAGTCTTCTGGCTAGAAAAAGGAAATTTCTCTTGGAGATTTTTCTATTTGTGGCTGCTGTGCAGTTCTGGGATTTGAGGCACCCTAAAGTCTAAGCTGGGAGATTTGAAAAAAAAAAATTAAACCGGGAAACTCACTGCTGTATTGGTTGTTCTTTGAGTTTTAATTTTCCACTCCAGCATGCCTGCTATTATTTACTTTTTAGAATCCTCTCATACGGTTGCTTTATCTAAGTGGTCCAGAGATTTTAGTTAAAATCAGTGGGGGAGAAAGAATAGAGTGTAATAATTCTGTCTCTTTCAGAACCAGAAGCCCCAGGTACCTTATTAATAATATAAATGATGGCAAGGCTACAGCTTTTGGTGAAACACATCATCAGTATTGCCAATCGTGATTCTTCTTATCTGCAGAGAGAATCTATAATGAATTCCTCTAGTTAGTCCAGGGGCAGATGATTTATATCTTTTTAATGACCGTTGTAGCTATTTATTACTCATGTGGTGTCTGAGGTTACATTTGATGATGAGGAAGTTACTTTATTTTTCTGCATATGAGTAGTAGTAATCACCATCATCTCATTGTATTCCTCCTCCTCCTCCTCATCATCATCAACATTATCATCATCAGTTATTGGGTGCTTACTATGCTCCACGGACCCTGCTAAGCGTTTTAGATTCATTATATATCTCTGAAGTAGCCTCATCAGTGCATGCTTTACAGAACTTCCAGTCCTGGGCTTATGCAATAATGTCTTCTTTAAGAACCTGCTAGGTCTATTTCACTCTCCTGCATGTAGCCAGTACCGGATCCAGTACTTGGTCTGCAGTAGACGCTCAATAAACATCTGTCCAGTGGATGAATGAATAAAAGACAGCCCTCACCCCCTTCCCTGTTTTATAGGCTACTTAAGGAGAACTTAGTAATATGTACCTGCTTCTCCTCCCTAACTGCAGCTGTGCTAGGAGACCCTTTCACAGGAATACACCATTTTTGCTATTCATGTACTCCTTCAGCAAGTATGTGCACCAGGCAGCATTCTGGCTGCTAGGGATGCTGTGGGAAAAAGCAGACGAGACCCTAGCCCATGGAGCTTACATTCTAATGTGTGAGTCAGACAGAAAACAAGTAACTGATCAATGAACGATATGATTTCAGGTGGTGATAAGTGACACAGAGAAACGAAAAAGGGTGATGGGTAGAGGTAGAAGGGTGTGGGGCTGCTTTAGCTAGGATGGTTATGGGAGATTCTTGAAAGAGGCCCCAGTTGAGCTGAGATATGAGAAAGAACCAGTCAGACATTCATTTACCAGCCTGGAATTTTTTTCTTGCTTCACGTGCCTGTTGTTTTCACTGGGAAAATCGGTGGTGCAAATAAGACTGCAAAAGAAATGTTTAAAATTGACCAAAGAGAATCGATTACTTTCTGATTGTTGAAGGGGCCTCAGACATCATCCAGTGATTTATTTTAGCCCAAGGTTTTCATTTTTTGCTTGTTTTTAATCATCAAAGTTTTAAAACAATTTTTAAAATTACTGTTATTTAGTCTTTGTAGTCTGTATTCTCAAAGACTTTGACCACCAAAATTTTTTAATTAAGTAGATTTCTTATGAGACTGCAGTGTCAGTACATGGGTTGGCATAATTCCAGTCAAAAGACAAAGACACATTAATTTTTTTAGATTACCTCCACAACTTTATTAGAAAGATGTATGATGATTTGTTGGGTTTCTTTCTTTCTTTCTTTCTTTTTTTTTTGAGATGGAGTGCAGTGGTGTGATCTTGGCTCACTGCAACCTCTGTCTCCCAGGATCAAGCAATTCTCCTGCCTCAATCTCCCTAGTAGCTGAGACTATAAGCGTGCACCACCATACCTATATAATTTTTATATTTTTAGGAGAGATGAAGTTTCACTGTGTTGGTCAGGAAGGTCTTGAACTCCTAACCTCAGGTGATCCACCCACCTCAACATGCTGGGATTACAAGCATGAGCCACCGTGCCCGGCCTGATTTGTTAGATGTTTAAAATTAAAAAGAACGTTATACAAACATGGTTTTAAAATACATTAAAAATATGTGACTATCCCTGCCCTGAGCTCCGTGATTTTCCTCTAAGGTTCACCATTGTAACTTCAGAAACTAGAACAGTGCTTGGCATCAGGCAAGTACTTAATATTTTTCAAATGGACAAATGCTTCTAGGGAAATTTTTCCTGATCTAATGGAATAATAAGTTTTGAATTAAATCAACAAAAGTCAATTTGTATTTAGGTTTTTTTTTTTAGGTGGCTGACTGTGAAGTTTAAATATCTTGGAATAAACAGTGTTTGTGAGCTCCCAAATAAATGTTATTACATCCCATCTGCATTGTGGACTCACTCTGTGCCAGGTGCCTTTACACATTTAAGTCTTCACAGCAGCTCTGTCCATTCTGCAGATGAGGAAACTACAGCTCAGAGAGATGAAGTCTGATGTCACACAGCTGGTTAGTGGCAGAACCAGAATGTGGATCTCAATCAGTGTGGCTCTGAAATCTGTGCTCTTAACTATTATGCTATGGTAAAGGCAGGGAAGCATGGGGTCATGCTGTCAGGGTTTCTGAAACTGGGCTCTGAAATATGTTTTGCTGTGTGATCTTAGGCAAGTGGCTAGCCCTCTCTGTGCCTCTGCTTCATCATCTCTCGGATGGAGCTGTCAATACTGCTTACCTGTTAGGGTTGTTAAGATTGTTAAATCAGTTGATTTACGTAAAACATACAGTAAGTACTTCCCAAGACTGATGAACTATTTCTGAGCACAAAGAGTTTGGGTGTTTGGTATTGTGAGTTGGTGGCACATGTGTCCTGACTGGCTGGGCCAGGCTGCCTCTCTGCTGCTGCAGTGGTCAGTGACAGCCGCACTCAGTGCAATAGACTGCAGTGGACGTCAAACACTTCGTGCTCTCCTGGTCTGTTGGTCTGGGTCGTGTGTCATGTTGGCAGCTAATTTTCTCAGAGAGGTTGGTCGGAATGGGTCTCAGAGACTGTGCCTAGAGTCATAAAACACACAGATCCAGCGAAAATGGCCATCGTCTCTCCTCATGATTAGTATGGATTGCTGTGGTTTTATTGATCGGCGGCAATATCTTGCTCTCACAAAATCCCCTATGCCTAGCCCACGCAGACCAGTTTTGCTGTTTTGTGCTGTTTTCCTTTTGGCATTTTGACAAAGTCTGCGAATTAACAATGTTCCATGGAGTGTTTTAAAGTGGGTGGCTGCTGGTGGATCTGTCTTGCTCGATGACTGAAGACATCAGCTCCCACCCCTCCTTTACCCACCCCCTCTTCACACCATCTGCAGAATCATCCTTCTGAAACACCAATCCGTATCACTCTGTTGGATAAAAACCTTTAGTGATACGCAGACTTTTTGGGTGATAGAAATGTTGATTATCATACTTGTGGTGTGGGTTAAGTGAACGTGTACATTTTGTCAAAAGACATCAACTATATACTTGATTGTTTTCATTTTATTGCGGTGTAAGTTACAATTGGTATATGTAAGTTACAATTGGTATATGTAACTTACAGTTGGTATATGTAACTTACAATTGGTATATGTAACTTACAGTTGGTATATGTAACTTACAATTGGTATATTTAAGTTACACCTCAATAAAATGAAAACAATCAGTAGTGGGGAAGAGCCTGAACTCCCTTGCTGGGCATTCAGAGCTCTTGTTAGCCTACAGCCTGTCTCTGCGGCCTCTTCTCCTCCCGCTTTGCAGTCCCCTCCTCTGTAGCCCACAGCTTTCCCTGCCTGCACCATCCCTGCTCATAAGCTCAAACATACCCCTGTGCTTTTCTCTCTGCCAGGAAAGCCCCCCTCACCCTTCCCAGTGTGGAAACTTTCCTCTCTCTTCCTTTCAAAGTCTCTTATATATCAGGCACTGTGCTAGGCATCCCACAAAGATGTGGGAGACACAGCTCAGCCTCTGAGGATCACACTGAGCAAACCCATTCCCTCCCCTGATGCAGCAGTTTGGTCCCACCATGTCTTCTTCTTCTTCTGGTATGTAGGATCCTCAGAACACAGGACACAGAGGGAAGCACAGATGAGGAGAACTGGGTACAGGCAGGCTGATGTGAGGCCCCCACAGCCTCTGTGTCTCCTTCCAGGAAATCTCCTGTCCTTCCTCAAACACATAAAAGCAGGAGAGCAGAGCAGTTAGAGTTTCCACTTGGGAGCCAGTTTCTTTAGGTTCCCAGCTCTTGTTCTCCTAGCTGTGTGACTTTGGGAAAGTTACTGAACCTCTCTGCACTGTGGCTTCATATCTGGAAGATGGTGAGAGCAATAATTCCTCCCCAAAGGATTCAGTGAATTAATATACGTAAAGTACTAAAAACAGTATCTGGCTCATAATGAAGGTTATGTAAGTATTGCTATGATTGTTCTTGCCCTCCAAGTACACTGAGATGAGTAAGAGCCTGGCTTTCGGGGCATTTTTCTTTTCTAGTGGAAAACTCCAGACAATACACAGGTGGATAAATCAATGCCAAGAGGATACCACACTGTGATAACTGTTTTGAAAGCTGCAAAGAGGAGACTATACCAGGGATAAATTATTTTGGAGACGAGGAGGCACTTTTTGGTTGGTGTCATGAGGAGTGGGCCTCTATGAGGAGGAGACATTTACACAAAAGTCTAAGTGCTGAGAAGGAGCCGGGCACGTAGAGGCCATTGGAAGAGGATTCCAGGGAGAGAGGGTGTGGTGAAATGCCTGAAGGAGGAACGAGTGCCTTGAGTTTGAACACAAAGAAGCCGATAAGGCTGGAGCAGAGGAAGGCAAGGGAGTGCAGGAGAAGGTGTTGTGGGATGTCAGAGCTTTGGCCACCAGTGCATGGTACAAGCTGTGTCAAGGAGCTGGCATTTGATTCTCAGGGCATTGGAAGCTCCTGGAGAGCATTAGGCAGGGTCTGACCCTACCCGGACATTTAATGCTCTCAGTTTCTAGTTAAAGCCAAACCAGAAGCACTGTCTTCTTGGTTGTTCTCTGCAAAGGCTCTCCTGTAGATTGTATCATGATGCTACTTCCCCCAGTAGACTGCCCCTCCCCTCCCAGGGCCACTGGCCTGCTGCGTCCTTAGTCCCTCAGCCCACCTCTTTGCCTCCAACTGAACTTACCCATCCTGTGTCCACACCTCGTGACTTTCCTAAGTGGTCACCCAGTTCCAACCTGGGAGAAATGTTCCCAGTCTCTTCCAAGTGACTGGAAGTGCTTCAATAGGAAGCCCCACAGAAGAAATGCAGGAATGAATAGGTGAATATTTCAACATCAGAATTAACATCATCTTGTAAACCAGCTGGAGAAAATTTTGGGCCAGAGGCTCATTCCTTTGGGTGCTGTCAGATCTAGCCATGCCTCTCATGTTCTAGTCTCTTCCTCTGATTATCTTTCCAGTACTTGGATGCCGTTTTCTTCGCTATCTGGGGGTTTCCATTTCATCCTTGGGATTTTGGGATTCAGTGCATGTTGAAGACCACAGCAACAGTCCTCAAATCCAACCAGCCAGTGTCTATGTGAGAAAATACCTTCAGTTGTCATTTTCTGCATTTATTTGGCAACTGATTGCATGAGCCTTCTGATCACTCCTCTGAAAAGTCTAATACTGAACAGGTTTCTGAAGAGCCAGTGGATCGCTATAGTGATACAGCCTTTCACCTTCAATTTGGAAATGAGCAGATGACTGATGATGTGCACTAGAGCTTGAAAAACAGAAGGTTCTCTGGTTAAGAAAGTTTGACTTCACAAATAGAGAAACCTAGCTTGGATGCTCAGCTTCACTCTTTTTGTGGCTTTCAACAAAATTACTGAAGTTCTTTGTACTTCACTGGGGTTGGTAATTAGACTTTGCCATTACCAGCATGCTAGTTCTGCATGCGATAGATACGTAAACTGTCTGAGAGTGCTCAGCAGGTACTCCACTCATTTTAGTTCCATTACTGGTTGGAAATTGAATGTCGAATGATGTGTTATCCTTCGTTTAAGGAGAAAAAAAATTTAAAGCAAAAATTTTACTTATCTAAGTTCCTGCACTGTCCCATCCTACCTTGCATAATCTTTGTGATTAAATAATATTTGTCATTAGGTGGGATCCAGTGTGCAGGAATCTCCTAGCTAGCTCAGACAGTTTACACTTTGGAGAAGAGCCCATGGGAGAAATTTTACTGCTGGAACAAATGGAATCTAGGGTAGTGATAGTCGAAGAAAAGCTTTTTACAAAATAGCCTACAGATTTGTGACATTTCTATGTAGCTATTAAAAGATGGTTCAGGCCACTCCTGGATGGGCCATTTTCTCAGAATCGAACCTTCTGAGCCTGATGGCCTCCCCCTTGAGATTCAGCTGGAGGGATGAACACTGAGCAGAGAGAAGGTGAGGTCAGACCCAGCTGTCTTGATCTGGGGTGGCGGAGATTTCTAGATGTCAAGGGGAGATGTATTGCCATGACGTTCTCCAAGAGCACGGATGGGTGGAGTTCTTTCTGTCAGGCCTGCAGCTATGTCGCTATATGGGAGCACATCTCAGACACACAAATAGATAGTGTCCTGTTCTGGTATAAATGAAGCAGTCTGGAAAAGAGTAACTTTCCAACAAAGTATTTGTCAGAGCAAATGTCTGTCAGGTGATCTGCCTCCCTAGGTCACCTTTTCCCCACTAATAAAAAAAAGTCAAAATTCCGTTGTGTTGATGTGTCACAAGCTGATCTATTGGGTGTTTTAAGGGAAAGTAAAGGAAAGAGAAGGCTTTCTTATTTCCCAGTGAAATAATTTGGTTCTATACAATCTTACACCTAGAAATGTGTATTTTAAAACAAAAGAAGACAGTGCAAAATTTCTCCTTGTCCTTTACACTTATGCTGTTAAAAATGCTTATCATATAAATCTGTGTCTATCTATTATCTATCTAATCTAATCTTGATATATATTGCACAGAGACATACAATTCGGTTTGACTAATATCTTTCTGGTTTGAAGAGACCAGATGCTGTGAATTTTCTTACATTACTTTGCAAATACCCCAGTACAGGTTCAACCGTGACTCTCACATGAAAGAAGTGACATGTGACAATCTCCTTACTCAGAAAATTGACAGCCTCATGGTGGTTGTCAAATGGATTATTCTGTTGGGCCATTGTTTATCTAATTGGTTAACTGAGTGAGTCATATAAGAACACTATTTCTTCCTATCCTATTTTTTTTTGTGAGACGTTTTTGTTTTCAGCTTGTTATCTGTAAATAATGACTCACTCAGTTAACCAATTAGATAAGCCCAATGGAATAATCAGTTTGACAACTATCATGAGGCTGTCAATTTTCTGAGTAAGGAGATTGTCACATGTCACTTCTTTCATGTAGGAGTCATGGTTGAATCTGTATTAGGGTATTTGCAAAGTAACATAAGGAAATTCGCAGCATCTGGTCCCTTCAAACCAGAAAGATTTTAGTTCAGACTGAATTGTATGTCTTTGTGCAATATATATCAAGGTTAAATTAGACTAGATAGATAATAAATATATTTATGTATGTGTGTACATGATAGGCATTTTTAGGAGCATAAGTCTAAAGGATAAGGATAAATTTTATACTTCTTTTGTTTTAAAATACTTACACATTTCTAGGTGTAAGATTGTACAGAACCATATTATCACTGGCCTTCTGATAAAAAGTACATTCAAATTAAAAAAACATACAAGCACTTCATAATAAATGTAGGTAGTGGAGACGAGGCTTATATGAAACAGAAGAGAAATTCTTTTCCTATGATTAATTTAAATCAAGGGTCAGTTCAAGCAAGAAGTGCTCTCCTTTTCAGAAACCTCTCATGGCCGGACATGTGACCGTCCATCTAACCATTGTTATGATTGAGCACCTGCTTTGCTGCGGGCCCTGCACTCAATTTAGAGCCCCACGTTGTGGCTGGCACATAGCAAGTGCTCAATTAATATTTGTTGAATGCATGCATGCATGAATAAGAAGAGGTAGCTCAAAAAGCTCAAAATCTAGATGTTCCTGTTTTCAGTCTCTGAAAGAAGATTATGGACCTGAATAGGGTTCCAATGATGATGATAGTTCTGATGATACTCCTCAGGCCAAGTTCATAAACTTCTCTTGAAGGCCAGTCAGCTGTGGTTGTTCTGAGCCCCACACTGTCCCAGGAGCCCACACAGCCATCTCTCACACACATGCCACTCACTACAAGGGCATCTAAGATGGGTCAGCAGGAAGTCATAGCTGGAAGAAACTATTCAAAGAGTTTGTTCTTATGGCAGAAATCAGGAGCACCTGTTCAAAACCTTCATTGTAAGAACCTCATCAAAATTTTCTTTTCCCTACCATTTAAAAAAATGCCATTCCTGATAGGAAAGAAATCCACAATTCTGCTGGATATTAATTAATCATAAACCAAACACAGATACATGTAGATGTACATACAACTGCCCAATTTGGAAAGTACTAGAGAGCTGTCATTCATCTGTATTTCCATGGGCTCTAAGATTTGCATTCCATCTTCACGTTCACAGCCTCTTCTGAGTACCTGTTATGTGCTAGGTACCGAGCCAGGGCTGGAGAGACTCACTCCAGATCCTGTCCTCTGGAACGCTTATTCTAAGGAAGAGACAGACATTACAAACATATAGTCCTCTGCAAGCAAGGGAGAAGGCGTCATCTGGAGTGATTAACGTGGGTATTTTACCGAGTCTGGGGTCTAGAAAGATTTCTCCGAGGAGGCGGCTTTTGAGTGGAGAACTGAAGGATGAAAAATCAAAAATAGCTATAATTACCGTGGAATCTAGATTACATACAGTTTAGGATTAAATTATCCAAATAAATATGGGGTAAGTTGGTCTTCACTTGGATTATCCAGACACTTCTCTTTGACTTTCTCTTGTATACTGTTGAAATATCAAGCAGAGAATCAAAATCATTGACCAATTGACCGGAAAATATTTTTTCCTTAATTATATAGACACTTCCTAAAGAAATAGTTCATATAGGAACTGTCTAGGCAACTGCTTTGGTTCTCCACTTCATTTGACTTTATATCTAGTTTTAATATCTAGCTTAAGCTGCACACTTTTTAAAAAAATCTTTATTTATTTATGTATTTATTTACTTTTGAGATGGAGTCTCACTTTTGTCGTGCATGCTGGAGTGCAGTGGCACAATCTCGGCTCACTGCAACCTCCGCCTCCTGGTTCAAGCGATTCTCCTTCCTCAGCCTCCCGAGTAGCTGGGATTACAGGTGTGCACCACCACGCCCAGCTAGTTTTTTTTTTTCTTGTATTTTATTTTTTAGTAGAGATGGGGTTTCTCCATGTTGGCCAGGCTGGTTTCGAACTCCTGACCTCAGGTGATCCACCTGCCTCAGCCTCCCAAAATGCTAGGATTACAGGTGTGAGCCACCATGCCTGGCCAGCTGCACAACTTTTTATGAGTCAAAACTTTGAGGCCTATTTCTCCAAAACTTCACACAACACATTAGATGGCATCATATGTTATCTCCTTGTTTAAAAGATGCCAGTTTGCCTTCCCCATAGTCTAAGTTCCCCTGTTGAGTTGGTTTTATTGGGCTTCACAGTCATTTTGCTGTGTATTTGTCCAGGCATTCATCAAGATGACAAAGGAAATAAAAACCCTAGTCTCAAAGCTGTGTGAATGTCAACGAGCAAACAGATCAAAGAAGTAAACAAGCCAGATCCACATTCACTTGTGATTAGCAGCAAAACAGGGAGGAAACTGACTATTTGCCAAGGACAGGATGGAACATAAATTGAATTTTCCTCCTGGCCTTTGAAAATGTTGTCATTATCATCTGCTCATCATTTCTACATGTCTTATTTTCACAACTTTCTTGATACCCCAAATAATCGCCTGGGGACAAAAAAATAACTGCAATATCATCAGGAGTTATTTAATTGCTAGTATTGTTAAGAAAACACTGTATCCACCTTCATCTTCTATGAAGTGCCTAGAACACTTAACAGTCACAATATTGTGAATTCAATGCATGAGAGAGACTTAAAGGATACATTTCTGATTCACCTCTGTAGCCCCAGTACTTAGCACAGAACCTGGCACAAAGTCCCATTAAAGAGAGTCCCTGAAAATTCTTGCAGTATAAAAGCAACTTGCCAAAGTGCCCATTCTCAGTAAGAAAGGTAATTCACTGAGTGGAAGTTAATGGGCTCTGGAGTCAGACAGATGAGATTTTGAATTCTGACCTCTATCTACCAGATTTTGAATTCTGACCTCTTTAGGCATATAGTAACTTCTCGATTCATGTTATCTATCAATACTTTACCTTACCTGGGCATCATAAACTGGATGTCAGATTTCATGAGATTTGATGAATAATTGTCAGTTACTTCATGGGGAAAAATTGGGCTTTGGTTAATCCTGTCTAAAATATCCCCTTTTTAAAGAATCTTCCCCAAGGCCGTGCCACTGGAGCCTCTGCTGCCTTTCGATTAATCACCATGGTACCTTTCTATTCCCTAGTTTCTTTCTCTTTAGCTTGTTTTTTTCCGTTGCTTGTCAGCTGCTTCCTCCCTTGTGTTCTTGAAAAATGCCTACTCATGACTTCTCTGTTCCTTCAAAGCCATATGTTTCATTTTATCATTGGCAGCCAACTTATCTATCTGACCTTCACCACTTTATTCAGAATTCAAGCCATCAGATGAAATTGACCTTCATCTCTTCCGATGCTGGTTTAAAAACCCTAAGTCCAGATGTCGCGATGGTTGTCTTAAGATTTCTCAGACTATTTTGCATAAATGTACACAGGCAGATACACATGTATACCTAGTCTACTAATGAAAGTATAATGAAATTATTATGAATCTGCTCTAAGTGAGATAGTCATAAAAGTTTCATTTTTAAAGAGGCACGCTATTGAAAACTACTTCATTCTTTCACTGAAACTTTCTTCTGAAACAGATGTTCTGTCTAGTCAACTGAATATCAGTTAAAGGATTTTTTCTTTATTTCACACAAAGTCTTGTTCTGTTGCTCAGGCTGGAGTGCAGTGGTGCAATCACAGCTCACTGCAGCCTTGATCTCCTGGACTCAATGTATAGCCCCACCTCAGCCTCCCAAGCAGCTGGAACTACAGGCATATGCCACCACATTCAACTAATTCAATGAAAGGACATTTAAGGGAAAAAATGAACCTCTTCAAAATCAAATTTATTTTGATTTTTAATTCACAAAGATGTGCAGCACATTTTCGTATTTCTTTTTGTAACTATTTGGATTTTTGCATGTAGTTATTTTGATATGATATGGATGACATTTTCCTTCCTTCCATTTAAATAATCAGTGGGCACTGTTATTTAATTAATTTGTAAGGCATTCCGCTGTCTCCATCACATTGATAAGGGTCCTGGTCTTGCCCAGAGCTCATAGCTATATTAGAAGATTGTATGTTTTCTTCAGTAAAGTACACGGGGAGGAATGGAAGGGAGATTGTTTCTGGCCTCTCACACCTGTATGTCTGTGTTCTTTGGAGGTTTGCTGGAGAAAATAGTACTGAACATTTTTAAAGGTCACATTATTGGAACTGGAAAAGTGATATGATGGTGATGAGGATGATGATAGTGGCTGGGACTTGTTCAACTACCGCCTTATAAACTCTTTGAACTCTTGTAGTACCTTGCAAGGTAAATTGTGTGATCTCCTTTGTCCAAATCAAAGAACTTAAGCACAGGAGAGTTCAGTGACTTGCTCAAGGTCATGTTGTTGTGAACTAACTCCAGGTCCCAAGCTCTATATCACTATGCCAATACTTGAGGGTGACACTGGTTTTATCATCCTTGTGTCCTGACATGGCAGTGAGGTGTGACCAGATCCTCTTCTAAGATGGGCTCCCGTCTATCCCAGGCTGCCCCCTAGACCACTGCTCTTTCTCTCTTCTGTCTTCATCACCACAGACAGGATTCTGTATGGACTATTACATGATGGTATTATTCTTCTCTGAATAGGGGTGTGAATTTTGGCAAGGAGTCACCTACTTGCTTTCTCCTAACAAAAAAAAGAAAAGACCTGGCCCATCTGGACATTTATCAGTGTGATACAGAATGAAAGAAGGCTGAGGTAGATTTATTTTCCACCCAAAGCTAGTCACTTCAGGGCTTCTGTAGATCTATTTGGCAGTTCAATGTCATAAACATATTTTATTTTATGTTAATAAAATGAACTATATAGTTTAAATTGATATTTTGCTATACTTGAGATAAACCCCTGAGCAAAAATTATATGTAAAACATATTATAGTGAGTTGGCATCATGATACATAGAAAGAACATTATACATGGAGTGGGACAAAGCTGGTTTTGAAGCCTAGTCCACAATTTACTAGCTGTGTGTCCTTTAGCAAGTCACTTCACCTCTCTGAGACTTGGTTTTCAAATTTTTAAGAGGAGGTTATTATACCTACCAACAGGGTAGTTATCAATAGGCTGTAGGGTTACATAAGCATGAGTTACTGAGCAAGTTTTGGAAATGTGAAAAGATCCTAGATACTTAATGAAATTTTAAAAATATACTCATAAATGGAAGCTAAACAATGTGTACTCATGGACAGAGCATAGAATAAGAGACAGTGGTGGCTCAGAAGGCTGGGAGGGTGGGGAGGTAGAGGGATGAGAAATTATGTAATGAATATAATGGACATTATTTGGGTGATGGTCACACTAAAAGCTCAGACTTTACCACAGTGCAATATATCCATGTATCAAAACTGCCCTTGTACCCCTAAATGGTATACAAATAAAATAAATTAATAAATTAAGCAAATAAAGGAATGCTTACATTTTTCTTAACCAATTTATTTAGAAGCATGTATCAAGCCAGTACAAAAAAGAAATTTATTTTCAGAGTCTGTTTATCTTGAACAGGCTCCATTCTTATTATCAATGCAGGAGAAGTCCTGAGTCATGCACAAGGCATGCTTTTAAGAAAAACCAGGAGAGGCATTAACATTTCACGAGTGCTCATACCTGGACGTGTGAATGCTGCATTGAAAAAAAGTTTATTGGCATTACATTTTGTGACACATTGTTGGAGCTGAATAATTTATCTGGTGTGACTGCCTGAGGAAATATTTCTCCATATTTGCAAGTGGATTCTTCTTTCTCATTACTAAGTAGATTTATTGCATGAGTAAAATGAATTCTATAATGATCTTAAATGTTTCTCATAAGAGAAGAATTTCAGAGTCTCACATTTAATCAGTATTTTTTTTAATGTGACAGCAGAATAAGAGAACATTCGAACCAGCTTGCTCACCTGCTGTGAAAACCGCAGGTAAAGGTCACTGTCCAATGTGCTGAAAGCTGCTCCTGCTTATGAAATCAGTGGCCGTGGGTTTGTTTTCTGGAAGTCACCCCATTCTAATACATAATCCAACATTTAAAAATACTTCAGCACAGTAAAGCTTCTTGTGGCTTGTAGGATAACATCTGTCAAGTGCTATGTGATGCCTTAGAAAAATAGTGACAATCTTCAATTCATTCGATTTTATGTTTTTCATTAGATTTTATTTTTATGCAGTAGCAACATATACAATTATTTTGCTTGCTGCAATGATAAGTAGATTTATATAATTTTTATTGAGTCTAATCATAATTAATTGAATATTTTTCTATATTCATTACTAGAAAGCAGCACTTGGGATTTGTGGTTTTTCAGATGCTGACTATATTTCTTTTAAGCGTGGTGTTTTGGTCCTTTTGAAGAAAGAACTGAACCATATAATTGAAATGGGCCAGCTTTGATTCACTTTATTTGGGTTTAAAGTACAATGCCATAATAAACAAAATAAGAATTATAATGAAACTATCTTGTACTCATAAAATATACAAATATGTATTACTAAGAAATTTGGTACTAAAAGCCAAACATGTTGTATTCACTATGTATTATTTTTTCATTTATTTTTCTTTTATCAATAAATTTTCCTATAGTCACCTTATTTTAAAATGAATAATTATAGGAAAATATACCAAGTGGTATAACTGGAGATCTACAATACAACCTGCCTTCTACCAAAGCCAAAAAAAGAACCCAGAAAGGGGGCTGTCAGTAGAATATGTGCTTGCCCTCTCCAATCCAGAGAACCTGGAAGACAAAAGAATGTTCCTTACTTTGAGCATGAATATGTAGTTTGAATAATGTAAGTTACTTAGGGACTTCTTTTTTTGAAAATAATTAATCTGAAAGCACTTATTTTTATGACCCATCAAGTGTTACAGGTTTTCTTTATTATTGTTCTCATGATCTAGTAGCTTCTAATACTAAGTCCTAGAGCATGTATGTACATCTCCCTTCCTCCCTCTCTCCTTCCTCCCTCCCTCCCTTCCTTCTTCCTTCCTTTCTCTCTTTCTCTCTCTCTTTTTCTCTTTCTCTCTCTCCCTCCTTCCTTTCCTTTCCCTCCCTCCCTCTCTCCCCCATTCCCTCCCTCCCTCCCTCCCTCCCTTCCTTCCTTCCTTCCTTTCTTTTTCTTTTTCTTTCTCCTTCTTGGAGTTTCACTCTTGTCACCCAGGCAGGAGTACAATGGTGTGATCTCAGCTCACTTCAGCCTCCACCTCCTGTGTTCAACTGATTCTCCTGCCTCAGCCTCCCAAAGAGCTGGAATTACAGGTGCACACCACCATGCCTGGCTAATTTTGTATTCTCAGTAGAGATGAGGTTTTTCCATGTTGGTCAGGCTGGTCACAAACTCCTGACCTCAGATGATCCACCCACCTTGGCTTCTCAAAGTGCTGGGATTACAGGAATGAGCCACCACACCCGGCCATACATCCTGTTTTCTACCTCCGTTTTTTTTTCTCCAAATGTCATTTTTTTCCCCACATCTTACTTTTTACAGACCACATTTTCTTCATGGCCAACTGTCATAATTGGTCCTTGAAAAAATGCCCTGTATTTTGTGTTATTTTAGGCATTTTTTCCTCTCACCTCCATCCTCATTTACCTCCTTTCAGAGGCATCCATTTCAACATGTTTAGTAAGGCCACTTATGTATATTCATTTGTATTATTTTTATGTATTTTATATACACAGATGGCATTACACTGTGGTTTTGTTTTGTTTCTTCCTTTTTCACAGAGAGCTATTTTAAAGCTCTTCCCATGTTATATATATATGTATATATATGTGTTTATAGGTACTTTAATACTTTTGACATTATGGAAAAGTCAGTTTTCTCCAAAGTACCTTGGCAATGCATTCTAATTACAAGAAGATGCTTCTTTTTTATCATGTTGTCATCTCATACATAAATTTGGTAAATCTTTCTATATGTTCAAGTCTTTAAAAAGTATTCTTTGAAAGAATTTTATATTTTCTCTGGAAAGGACTTCTTCACTCCTTTTAGAAAAATTCCTTGATTTTTAAAGATTGTATTGCTATTGTGTTTTATCTTATTTCATATTATATTTTCTTGTTAGTTATTGCTGATAAAGAGAAATGCTACTGATTTATGTTCATCTTTTATTTTTCTACCTTGGATTATTAAATCTATGTGAATGATCTGTGTAAGTGGTCATATCACTTTTCAATAGTGGTCATTATACCTTTTCATTTGCAGTAGTTTTTTTTTTTTTTTTTTTTTGCTTTATTTCTTTTTCTTGCATAATTGCCCTTTTAAAATTTTTTGAGACACAGTTGCTTTTTTTGCCTATGCTGGAGTGCAATGGCACAATCTCAGCTCACTGTGACCTCCACCTCCCATGTTCAAGTGATTCTCCTGCCTCAACTTCCCGAGTAGCTGGGATTACAGTCATGTCCCACCACGCGCAGCTAATTTTGTATTTTTAGTAGAGATGGGGTTTCTCCATGTTGATCAGGCTGGTTTCAAACTTCTAATCTCAGCTGATACGCCCGCCTCGGCCTCCCAAAATGCCGGGATTACAGGAGTGAGCCACCACCCCCGGCCACATAATTGCCTTCTCCAGGTCCCCCAGTGCTATGTTATATAGTTGTGGTAAAGTGCTCATTATTTTTTTGTTCAAGACCGTGAAGTGAGTGCATATAAAATTCCCCCATTCAGCATGATGTTTGCAGTAGGAATTTGGTAATTAGTGTTTATCTATCGTTATAAATACTTACTTGGAGTGCTTTCTTTTTCATTCTCTACTAAGTATCTTTAAATTTTCATTGTTATTTCTTCTTTCTGCCAAAGACAGAATATTTCTTAGTTTTCGGACATATGTTGTAGATTTCTAATGTTACCATTTTATGGTCAGAGACATAATCTCTATGAAGCTTCTGGTACATTGTAGAATTTTGCAAATGTTCCATATGTTGTTAATACACCTATGCACACAAACTTTTTTTTTTAGTTCTTCTACAACATGACTTTTCTTTCTGTCTTCTTTATATTTTTTAGAAAAGGAAACATTACAGTCTCCAGCTACAGTGGTTGATTTATCCACTTCTCTCTGTGGTTTTATCAGTGCTGCTTCATATATTTGGATACTATATTATTTAGAGCATTTTGTTCATGATTATTATAGTTTGATCTAGTGTTTTGTCTACCAGCATGTATTATACCTCTGTCCTCATGATAATTATTACCTTAAATTCGATTTAGTCTGACATTAAGATGGTAACCCTGGCATTTTTTTTGGGCAGGGGGTTCTTTTTTTATACATTTATTTTCAATTGACAAAAACTCCCTCCTTGATTAAACTTTGTTCAGGTGCCTAATAATGTTTTTCTCAATTAGGTCATGGCTTTGGCCTGCTGAGCCCAGTTCTAGCAAAGAATCCTACTAAGATGGTTTAGAGAGAACCCTTTCACCCTTGATATATTGTCAAGTTATTAATCCCGCCACCTTGATATTTAAGTACTTGCCCTACCTTTAGCAAGAACCTTGTTAAGCCAATTTAGCAAAAAGCTCCCTGCTCTGGATAGCCAACCAAGTTCCTCTCAGTAATTTTCCACCCATGGCCCCTTGTCTGCCCCTTGGTCGTAAATCCCAAGTTATCTCTGCTGCTTTTGGAGTTGAACTCAGCTCTGTATCGAAGTTTCTCTCCCCTACTGCAGTAGCACAAATACAATTTATCTTGCCCTTTGAAACAAATGTCTGGTGCAAAATTTTTCTCCTGCATAACGTCTCCATGTGCTTTTGTTTTAAATACATCTCTTAAAGGCAACAGTTTGCTAGATATCTTTCAAAATACAATCTCAGAATATCATCTTTTAATCGGTCAGTTTGACTTTTTATATTAACTGTAGTTATTATTACATTAGTATTTATTACTCGATCTCATTTTCTTTTAAAAAAATTTTTGCACATCTTTTATAAAGATTTTTCTCTCTCTTCCTATTTTCCACTGGATACACTAAACTTTATAGGTTTTGAAGTTTGGGTTTTTTTTTTTTTTCTGGCGATTACTCATAGATTGTTAAAACTACGTACATCTTTCCAGATCTTCCACCAAACAAAGCGACTATATCAGCGTGTTCTTACCTCCTGCTGCTCTGTGCCTATCTTGCCCACCATCATATTAGTGTTGATCTTTAGTTCTAGAATTTTATACCTTTTAAAAAGTTATGTGTATTTAGAAAATTAACCTTGTTAACATATTTACTTACTTTTCCTTCCATGCCTAGTAGGAAGAAATTTATTTTCTCTTTTTGAAGCACTGTTTTTCCTAAAAATTATTTTCAAAGTGTGTCTTTGTGTAATAAACCCAGGCCTTGAATGGCTAAAAGAATTTTCATTTCACCCTCGCATTTGATTATAAATTTGCCTGGCATACAAATTCTACACTTTCTTGAATTCAGTTCCTCTGTAGGATTTCTGTTCCTTTCTCTAATTCTTTATCCATAGAACTTCTTGAGTCTAGAGTTTCTATCGTGAGGTCTGAGGTCAGTCTTGGAAGTGACTTTGGCCTCTTTAAACTTCAAGTTCATGATCTGTAAAATGAGATAATATCAATATGTGTTTCACAGGGAATGTGATGAGAAATTAATGAAGTAGAGCATGAGAAAATGTGATAGTCTTGATGTGTTTATGAACAAGAGAACAGTCACTGAGTTGCCCCTACCTTGGCTTTAAAATAGTTGACATAATTGTTCCCTTTATAAAATGATGGAGAAGAAAAGGAGAAGGCAGGTGACATTTTCTTTTATTTCACAAGGTAAAGGGAATTCGCTCCAATTTTTCCCATTTTAAAAAATCCCAGAGTTTTTTCTCGCAGTGGACAGATGAATGACTCAGTTGTTTCTTTTTGTGATGTAGACCTTAGGGACTGACATGTGACATAGTTTGAAACCAAGCTGCGTCATTTTTCCAGGCTCCTGCTGTGCAGGCTGCTGAGGCTGGCCTGGATGCAGGCAGCACACTGGCTTGGGCCGTTCAAACCAGTCATTTTCTGGCTGTGGCTGCTCTCATACCGTGAATGATTTTCCCTGTTTCCTCTCTGAAGCGAAAAACAGAAACGAATCTGTCTACTCATTTGTTTTCTGTCTGTTCATCCGCAGTGGCCCTTTTACTCATCCGGCATTTGTCTCTTGGACATCTATCTTTGTTTGCTCAATATCATGCCCTGTGCAGCTCTTGGGAGTGAATGAGTCAGGGGTTCAGGAGAGGTGAGCCTGAGACGGCAGCAAGATGGAAAGGAGCATCTGCAAGTGTTTTAGGGGGAGAAGGAGGCGAGGAAATTAGAATGTGGCAAACATCCTTCTCCTGAAACACTTGCAGATGCTCCTTTCTCCACGGCGAGAAAAACTCTGTGATTTTTTAAAAAGGGAAAAAAATGGAGGGAATTCCCTTTACCTTGTGAAATCAAAGAAAATGTCACCTGCCTTCTCCTTTTCTTCTCCATCCTTTTTTAAAGGAAAGAATTATGTCAACTATTTTAAAGCCATATTAGGGACCACTCGGTGACTGTTGTCTTGTTCATAAACACATCAAGAATATCACATTTTCCCATATACTACTTCATTAATAGGTGTGGATTTTGCTACACCTGCCTGTTGCTCAGGCACATGATAGTACCTCAACAAACAGTTGTTGAAGAACATTACCTGTTGGGCTGTGTGCTGAGCCTCTTATTTCCAGTGAAGCAGTGTTAACTTTGCTTTGCCCTGACATTGCCCAAGTTGGATATTAAAACAAAAACAAAAACAAAGTCAGAGCCAGGGAACCCCCTTTGGATGATCCAGACCGTCTGTGCTTCCTTCTCTTTCTCGGAGCAGAACAGATGGTGATTTCACTTGCCAGACCTAATCAAGAGGCACATCTCACAGTGGGCCCACACCATGCATTTTTAAAATTTGAAGGCCTTTGAAGACATCCAAATATGTGAGAGAAGCACAAGGACATTTTGCCATTCTGAAAGCGGCTTTCATCTTCTCAAATTTGCCTCACATTCTCATTCTAGAAAGCACTCGGCTTTCATATCTGTCCATTTACATTAACATAAGGACTGATTTTCAAGTAAAGTGCTTATACAGTAAGCACAAAGGAGATCACTGAAGTAGATCAAAATTATAAAAATTGTTTATGTCCGGGTGCGGTGGCTCACGCCTATAATCCCAGCACTTTGGATGGCCGAGGCGGGTGGATCATGAGGTCAAGAGATCGAGACCATCCTGGTCAACATGGTGAAACCCCGTCTCTACTAAAAATACAAAAATTAGCTGGGCTTGGTGGCACATGCCTGTAGTCCCAGCTACTCGGGAGGCTGAGGCAGGAGAATTGCTTGAACCCGGGAGGCGGAGGTTGTGGTGAGCTGAGATCGCGCCATTGCACTCCAGCCTGGGTAACAAGAGTGAAACTCCGTCTCCAAAAAATATATATGTTTTTTGTCTCAGGGACAACAGTCTAGAAAAAGATTATATATATATTTTCCTACATATGCTGTCATGTTGGGTATGCCAAATCTAAGCTGTAACCATAAAGACTCACAAAGTTTTTTCCTCTTTTTATAGGGTCAATGTGGAAATTGCAAACCTGTTTCTGTTTGCTAGGTAATTATCAGGGTATAGATAAATCAGAGAGCTTTTTTTTTTAAATAGAAACCTGGCCACGGCACTGGGCTGCTAGAGTCCATGGCCAGGGAGGAGGGAATTGAATTTATGCAGCATCAGCTGGGCTCTGTCAAGGGCAGCTGTGGTTAGTGTCCTAGGGGACCTACAGAGAAGAAGACAGTATTTCAGCTGAGCAGGAAGAGTAGGGAGGGGTAGGGCAGGCAGAGAAGCAGGGAGCTCTGCCTCAGTGACTTGAGGGCTGATGAGCAGAGCAATGGGCATAGCATGAGAACATGTAACTTCTCCCTCTGCTCTGCCCCGTAAAGGTGTGACCTTGGGCCAGCCTGCTCATGTCTCTGGACCTCATGGGCTTTATTTCCTTTTGGATAACGTTAGAATTATGCCTTTGGGTATAATGGGTTGCTTCCAGTTTGGAGCAATGATAAATGAAGCTACTGTGAACATTCTTGTATATGTCTTTCGGTGGCCATATGCACTCTTTTCTCTTGGGTAAATACCCAGGAGTGGATTTGCAGAGTCATAAATAGACATATGGTTAGATGACCTCATCCACTGTCTGCAACTATCTGGAATATTGTAGAAGTGAATTTCTGATAAATTCAGATGAAACGCCTTGGGGCTCTGGAGAATGCATTAGATAAGGATTCATTCATTCAGGAAATCCAACAGGGCTGCAAGGATGAAGGAGAGAAAGTCACTACTCTGGGAAGACTCACTGACTTCAAGGGAGGTTGCACGTTTGGGTTTAGGTCCTGATGCTGTTACTCCTTGTGGTGGGCTGTACTACCTGATGTCCCTCTCTGGGGGAGGATCATGGAGGATTCTTCTTCCCAAGCTGAATTCAAGTGTGACATTGTGGCTAGGGTTGACCAATGACATGTATGTGAAATGGCCTGTGTCTGGGTGGCTGTGTCTAAGAATCAGCACATAGTTGCCACATCCTCATTTCCTTGGCCATGATGACTGGCAATATTCAGGATCAGAATGAAGACAGAGGCATGGAGCAGGGCCTAGGAGACCCACAATGGATATATAGCCCAAGGGGGAAATAAACTCTTACTTGTTTAAGTCACAGATATTGGGGTTCCTTGTTACTCAAAGCATGACATAGCCTGCCCTGGCTGATTCAGCAACTGCTGGCCATGAATCTCTGGGCATGTCATTATAAACTCTTTTTTTTGAGATGGGTTCCCCCTCTGTTTCCCAGGCTGGAGGGCAGTGGTGTGATCTCGGCTCACTGCCGCCCTGATCTCCCAGGCTCAAGCGATTCTCCCATTTCAGCCTCCTGATTATATGGGACTACAGGCATGCACCACCATGCCCAGCTAATTTTTTGTAATTTTCGTAGAGACTAGGTACCACTGTGTTGCCTAGGCTGGTCTCGAACTCCTAGCCCCAAGTGATCAGCCATCTTGGCCTCCCAAAGTGCTAGGATTACAGTTGTGAGCCAGTGTACCTAATGGCTACGGAAATCATTTGACCCATAGCTACATAATTTATAAAATGGAGAGACGGGCATTTTACCTGGGTTGATGCAACCTCCTGGGGTTTTTTTTATTGTGAGGAAAAAGCAACACATTGAGAAATTGCTTTGAAAATGAAGCTTGGTTTCTATTACAGCAGCGAGCATGGTGTAGCCTAATTAATAAATGGCTAATGTTCAGACTCTGGGATTAAGCAGCTGCGTCATTAATTCAGTGTGTGACTTTGGGTACATTACCTAACCCCCTCTAAGTTCCCTCGGTGCCAAAATGTAAATAGTGATAGTATCTACCCTATAGGGTGAACCAGTTAGACATGCAAAAGTACAGTGAACATAACACAGAACCTGACACATAGCAAGTCCTACATGAAGCTTGCCTGGCATAATTACCATCGTGTTATTATTGATATCAATGTACATTTTCTATCCAAAGCATCAGAATCAGAGAACCTAGGGAAAGGCTGGGGTTCTGCAGTTTCATTCTACTTACAACTAGAACAGAATATATCCATTTCTTTAAAAAAAAGCTGCAGGTGGGAAAAATGTCCATACAAGGTAAAGCGTTTAAGTGCTTTAGGCATTGTGTTTATAATAATTTATTAAAGATCTGCTGCTAAAAGAATCTTCTTTCAAAAATAAATCAATGGCTCATACAGACCAAGATGCTGAAATTCTCTTCTTGCTGGAAATTAGTCATGGAAGAAAAACAAATTTGACGTGTTTGTGGAACATTTATTTGCTTCACTATGATCAGAGCAAGGCACGGGGATAAAATAATGCATGAAAACTACAAGGTGCTCAGAGTCTAGGGGGCAAGAGGGGCTCATGTCCATGGAATTAAAATAAGATGTTGCTAAGTGCTACTGTATTGCACAGTTGCATAGAAAAGGTGACAGGAACATGATATATTATAAGTGATGTATTATGAGTGATGTATTATGTCTATGTGGGTCCTGGCCAAGGCCTTGGGGAGGAAGTGACATCTGAATTCACTTTTATAGGCTCATTGGACACCCCTTGGATATGCAGGGCCCAGCATTATGAAGGAAGGCATAGATAGGAAGGCCGGAAGTGGGATCTGGATGGATGTGATGTGGAAAGAGTGGCCAAGATGGTTGGAAGGGCCCTGGATGCCATGTTAGGAGATCTGACCTTCATTCTTCAGGCAAGATTACAGGCCTGTGTATTTAGCACATATGTCCTGGATAAACACCAAAGACAGAGGAAGGAAAATCAGCAAAGTTAGGAATTATCCTCTATTTATATTTCAAGCAAATTTGTTTCTTGCTGAACAGGATGTGTCTACCATAGGTTTTTTGGGGGTGAAATTGCACTGAAATGAGTGATAGTCCTTTGGGCCTGTTAATGAGTGAAAGTATCACTGTGGGGTGAGCCTACAGGGAGGCCTGGGATTCTAGCCAAGCAGGAAGATCAGGCAGGTGATAATAATGGTGGCTGCTGTTTACATGGTGCCAGCAACATGCTGGGCCGTATGACAGACACTTCACACACAGCACTGCTGCAGGGGACATTTATACCCACTTCTAGGGCCACGGAGATTTTGCTCCTCTGTCGCTCAGCCTGTTGGCCATGGCAGCCTTCAGCCCACAGATGCTGATTTTCAATGCCAGAAAGACCTGTCTGCCCTGTTTCAGATGTGAGGCTGGCCTGATCAAATTACTGTACTTCTCAGAGAATCAATACCCATTAATAAAAAGAAATGCTGTGATCATTGTTTTTCTTTCTTCTTTTTTTTTTTTTGAGACAGAGTTTTGCTCTTGTTGCCCTGGCTGGAGTGCAGCGACACAATCTCGGCTCACCGCAATCTCCGCCTCCCAGGTTCAAGTGATTTTCCTGCCTCAGCCTCTCGAGTAGCTGGGATTACAGGTGTCTGCCACCACGCCTGGCTAATTCTTGTAGAGACAGGATTTCTCCATGTTGGTCAGGCTGGTCTTGAACTCCCAACCTCAGGTGATCTGTCCGCCTTGGCCTCCCAAAGTGCTGAGATTATAGGCGTGAGCCACCGCACCCGGCCATCATTGTTTTTAAAAGCAAAATAATAATAATAATTTTAAATTATTAAAATTTGGCAGATCCAAGATGGCCAAATGGAAACAGCTCTGGAGTGCAGTTCCCAGTGAGAACAATGCAGAGGGGCAGGGGCATCTCTGAAAAAAGGCAGCAGCATGTCAGGAGCGTATAAATAAAGCCCTGCCTTCCCAGAACTGAGCACCTGGGAAAAAAAGCGGTTATGAGTTCCACTGCAGCAGATTTAAACATACCTGCCCAGCAGCTCTGAACAGAACAACAGAGCTCACAGCTCAGCACTTGAGCTTCTATAAGGGACAGACAGTCTCCTCAAGCAGCTCCCTGACCCCTGTATATCCAAAGAGACACCTCATAAAGGAGAGCTTAGGCTGACATCTGGTGGGTATCCTTCCAGGATGAAGATAACAGAAGAATTAACTGGCAGCAAGCCTTACTGTTTCTGCAGCCACTGCAGGTGATCCCCAGGCAAGCAGAGTCTGGAATGGACGTCCAGCAGTCCTACAGCAGAGGGGCCTGACTATTAGAAGGAAAACTAAAAGCCGGAAAGAAATAACTTCATCTTCAACAAAAAGGACATCCACTCAGAGACCCCATCCAAAAGTCACCAACTACAAAGACCACAGGTGGATAAATCCACAAAGATGGGAAGAAACCAGTGCAAAAAGGATGAAAACACCCAAAACCTGAATGCCTCTCCTTCCCCAAAGGATCACAACTCCTCACCAGCAAAGGAATAAAGCTGGATGGAGAATGAGTCTGATGAATTGACAGAAACAGGTTTCAGAAGGTGGGTAATAACAAACTTCTCTGAGCTAAAAGAACATGTTCTAACCCAATGCAAAGAAACGAAGAAACTCAAAAAAAGGTCTGATGAAATGCTAACAAGAATAAACAGCTTAGAGAAGAAATAAATGACTTGATGGAGCTGAAAAACACAAGAACTTCATGAAACATACACAAGTTTCAATAGCTGAATTGACCAAGCATAAGAAAGGATATCGGAGATTGAAGATAAACTCAATGAAATAAAACAAGAAGAGTGAACAGAAATTAACAAAGCCTCCAAGAAATATGGGATTATATGAAAAGACCTACGTTTGACAGTGTACCTGAATGTGATGGAGAGAATGAATCCAACCTGGAAAACACTCTTCAGGATATTATCCAGAAGAACTTCCCCAACCTAGCAAGGCAGGCCAATATTCAAGTCCAGGAAATACAGAGAACACCACAAAGATATTCCTCAAGAAGAGCAACCTCAAGGCACATAATCGTCAGATTCACCAGGGTTGAAATGAAGGAGAAGATGCTAAGGACAGCCAGAGAGAAAGGTCGGGTTACCCACAAAGGGAAGCCCATCATACTCACAGGGGATCTCTCAGGAGAAACCCTACAAGCCAGAAGAGAGTGGAGCCTGATATTCACATCCTTAAACAAAAGAACTTTCAACTCAGAATCTCATAGCCAGCCAAACTAAGCTTCATAAGTGAAGGAGAAATAAAATCCTTTACAAACAAGCAATTGCTGAGAGATTTCGTTACCACCAGGCCTGTCTTACAAGAGCTCCTGAAAGAAGCACTAAACATAGAAAGGAACAACCAGTACCAGCCACTCCCAAAACGTACCAAATGGTAAAAAGTATCGACACAATGAAGAAACTGCATCAAGTAATGGGCCAAACAACCAGCTAGCATCATAATGGCAGGGTCAAATTCACACATAACAATATTAACTTTAAATGCTAATGGGCTAAATGCCCCAATCAAAAGATACAGACTGGCAAATTGGATAAAATGTCAAAACCCATAGATGTGCTGTGTTCTGGAAACCCATCTCACATGCAAGGACACACATAGGTTCAAAATAAAGGGATGGAGGAAGATTTACAAAGCAAAGGGAGAGAAAAAAACCCAAAAAAACAGGAGTTACAATCCTAATCTCTGATAAAATAGACTTTAAACCAACAAAGATCAAAAGAGACAAAGAAGGGCATTGCATAATGGTAAAAGGATCAATGCAATAAGAAGAGCTAATGATCCTAAATATATACGCACCTAATACAGGAGCACCCAAATACATAAAGCAAGTTCTTAACAACCTACAAAGAGACTTAGACTCCCACACAATAATAGTGGGAGACTTTAACACACCACTGTCAATATTAGACAGATCAACAAGACAGAAAATTAACAAGGACATCCAGAACTTGAACTCAGATCTGGACGAAGCAAACCTAATAGACATATATGGAATTCTCCACCCCAAATCCACAGAATATACATTCTTCTCAGCACAACGTCACACCTAGGCTAAAATTCTCAGCAAATGCAAAAGAACTGAAATCATAACAAACAGTCTCTAAGACCACAGTGCAATAAATTAGAACTCAGGATTAAGAAACTAACTCAGAACTGCACAACTTTAGGGAACTGAACAACTGGCTCTTGAATGTTGGCTGGATAAACAATGAAATGAAGGCAGATAGAAAGATGTTCTTTGAAACCAATGAGAATGAGGACACAATGTACCAGAATCTCTAGGACACATTTAAAGCAGTGTCTAGAGGAAAATTTATAGCAATAAATGCCCATATGAGAAGCAAGGAAAGATCTAAAATCGACACCCTATCATTAAAATTGAAAGAACTAGAGGAGCAAGATCAAAAAAACTCAAAACCTAGCAAAAGACAAGAAATAACTAAGATCTAAGATCAGAGCAGAACTGAAGGAGACAGAGACACAAAAAATCCTTCAAAAAGTCAATAAATCCAGAAGCTGGTTTTTTGAAAAGATCAACAAAATAGACCACTAGCCAGATTAATAGAAAAGAGAAAAATCAAATAGATGCAATAAAAAATGATAAAGGGGATATCACCACTGATTCCACAGAAATACAAACTACCATCAGAGATTACTACAAACAACTCTATGCACATAAACTGGTAAACCTGGAAGAAATGGATAAATTCCTGGACACGTGCACCCTCCCAAGCCTAAATCAGGAAGAAGTCAAAACCCTGAATAGACCAATAACAAGGGCTAAAGTTGAGGCAGCAATTAATAGCCTACCAACTAAAAAAGCCCAGGTCCAGATGGGTTCACAGCTGAATTCTACCAGACATACAAACAGGAGCTGGTACTACTCCTTCTGAAACTAGTCCAAACAATCCAAAAAGAGGGAATCCTTCCCAAATCATTTTATGAGACCAACATCATCCTGATACCAAAACCCAGCAGAGACGCAACAAAAAAAGAAAACTTCAGGCCAATATCCGTGATGAACATTGATGCAAAAATCTTCAATAAAATACAGGCAAACCAATTGCAACAGCACATCAAAAAGCTTATCCATCATGACCAAGTAGGCTTCATCCTGGGGATGCAAGGTTGGTTCAGTATACACAAGTTTATAAACATAAACAGAACCAAAGAAAAAAACCACGTGATCATCTCAAAAGATGCAGAGAGGGCCTTCAACAAAATTCAACAGCCCTTTATGCTAAAAACTCTCAATAAACTATGTATTGAATGAACGTATCTCAAAATAATAAAAGCTATTTATGAGAAACCCACAGCCAATATCATACTGAACGGAAAAAACTAGAAGCATTCCCTTTGAAACCTAGCACTAGGCAAGGATGACCTCTCTCAACACTCCTATTCAATATAGTATTGGAAGTTCTAGCCAGAGAAATCGGCAAGAAAAAGAAATAAAGTGTATTCAATTAGGAAAGGAGGAAGTCAAATTGTCTCTATTTGTAGACGACATGATTGTATATTTAGAAGACCCCATCATCTCAGCCCAAAATTTCCTTAAACTGATAAGAAACTTCAGCAAAGTCTCAGTATACAAAATCAATGTGCAGAAATCACAAGCATTCCTAAATACCAATAACAGACAGAAAGAGAGCCAAATCAAGAGTGAGCTCCCATTCACAATTGCTACATAGAGAATAAAATACCTAGAATACAACTAACAAAGGATGTAAAGGACCTCTTCAAGGAAAACTACAAACCACTGCTCAAGGAAATAAGAGAGGACACAAACAGATGGAGAAACATTCCATACTCATGGTTAGGAAGAATCAATATTGTGAAAATGGCCATACTACCCAAAGTAATTTGTAGATTCAATGCTATCCCCATCAACCTACCTATGACCCTCTTCACAGATCTGGAAAAAAACCACCTTAAATTTCATGTGGAACCAAAAGAGAGCACGCATAGCCAAGAGAATTCTAAGCAAAAAGAACAAAGTTGGAGGCATCACGCTAACTGACTTCAAACTATACTACAAGGCGACAGTAATTAAAACAGCATGGTGCTGGTACCAAAACAGAGATATAGACCAATGGAACAGAAAAGAGGCCTCAGAGGCAATGCCACACATCTACAACCGTCTGATCTTTGACAAACCTGACAAAAACAAGCAATAGGGAAAGGGTTTCCAGTTTAATAAATGGTGTTGGGAAAACTGGCTAGCCATGTGCAGAAAGTAGAAACTGGACTCCTTCCTGACACCTTACACTAAAATTGACTCCAGATGGATTAAAGACTTAAACATAAGACCTAACACCATAAAAACCTTGGAAGAAAACCTAGGCAAACATCAGAACATGGGCACAGGCAAGGACTTCATGACTAAAACACCAAAAGCACTGGCAACAAAAGCCAAAATAGACAGATGGGGTCTAATTAAACTCCAGGAGCTTCTGTACAGCAAGAGAAACAATCATTAGAGTGAACCGGCAACCAATAGAATGGGAAAAAATTTTCGCAATATATCCATCTGACAAAGGACTAATATCCAGAATCTACAAAGAACTAAAACAGATTTACAAGAAAAAAAAAAACCCCATTCAAAAGTTGGCAGTGGATATGAACAGACACTTTTCGAAAGAAGACATATATTAGGCCAACAAACATATGAAAAAATGCTCATAACTGGTCATTAGAGAAATGCAAATCAAAACCCCATTGAGATACCATCTCATGCCAGTTAGAATGGCAATCATTAAAAAATCTGGAGACAACAGATGTGGGAGAGGCTGTGGAGAAATAGGAACACTTTTACACAGTTGGTGGGAGTGTAAACTAGTTCAACTATTGTGGAAGACAGTGTGGCAATTACTCAAGGACCAGAAATAGAAATTCCATTTGACCCAGCATTCCCATTACTGGGTATATACCCAAAGGATTATAAATCGTTCTATTATAAAGACACGTGCACATGTTATGTTCATTGCGGCACTGTTTACAATAGCAAAGACCTGGAACCAACCCAAATGCCCACTGATGATAGACTGGACAAGGAAAATGTGGCGCATATACACCATGGAATACTATGCAGCCATAAAAAACGATGAGTTATTGTCCTTTATAGGGGCATGGATTAATCTGGAAACCATCATTTGCAGCAAACTGACACAAGAACAGAAAATCAGACACTGTATGTTCTCACTCAAAGGTGGGTGTTGAACAATGAGAACATATGGGCACAGAGAGGGGAGCATCCCACACTGGGGTCTGTAGTCGGGGAATAGAGGAGGGACGGAGTTTGGGGAGGGATAACATGGAGAGAAATGCCAGATATAGGTGACAAGGGCATGGAGGTAGCAAACCACATCGCCATGTATGTACCTATGCAACAATCCTGCATGTTCTGCACATGTTCCCCAGAATCTAAAGTGCAATGAAATATATATATATATATATATATATATATATAATAAAAAACAACCAAATCACTGTAAAGACAAGAATGAATAAATAAGAAGGGTTCTACAAGGGAATACTATATAGCAGTTGAGATAAATTAGTTACAACTACATATATGTTACAGCAAAATCTCTAAAATATAATGTTGGGCTAAAAAGCAAGGATACTTGCTATATAAAGTTTACAAAAATATGTGGCCGGGCATAGGAACTCATACCTGTAATCCCAGAACTTTGGGAGGCCGGGCGGGTGAATGACCTGAGGTCAGGAGTTTGAGACCAGTCTGGGCAACATGGGGAAACCCTGTCTCTACAAAAAATACAAGAATTAGCCAAGTCTGGCAACAGACCCCTGTAATCCCAGCTACCTGGGAGGCTCAGGCAGGAGAGTCTCTTGAACCTGGGAGGCGGAGGTTACAGTGAGCCGAGATGGTGGCACCGAACTCCAGCCTGGGCAACAGAATGAGACTGGGTCTCAAAAAAAAAAAAATCACACACACACACACACACACACACACACACACACACACACACACAAAAAAAAAAACCTATTTGATGAACACATTACTTACTATGTAGGAAAATATAAACACTGGTGAATCTCTGGTGAGGAGAAGAAAGAAGCCAGATGAAAAAGGTCTGCACAGGGCGCTTCAGTGTTTGTCTGTAGTGCTTCCTTTGTTTTGAGAGCAAAAAGCCAATGAAGCCAATGTGAAAACTGAAGTTGGGCAATGAGCTCACGGTGGTTTATTACGTCAGTCATTTTCTCTTCAAATTTCTGTATTTGAAATATTTCACAAAATTCTAAGATTTTAAAAGAAAATGCTTTCATCAAGGCACCAAGGGTTATTAAAGCCATCACCTTTGGCACCGAATGGATTTTCTCATTGCTTTTTCTTCTCAGTGACAGCTTTTGGTTTCCAACCACGAAGCACATGTGTGGGTGTGTCGGTGTGTGTTTGGAGGTTTCCTGGAGGGAAGTGAGCACATTTGTTAAAAAGGAGTATTAGATTCGTACCAGAAACCTAAAAGCACATTTTATTTAATGAGATGCAGAATATGTTACCTTAACGAGTAGAAGGGTTTCTGCTGTGGATAACTGGGCCCAGGCCACAAAAGCTGAGAAGGGGAATGGGAGGGGTGAGCCTGGACAATACAGGGAAAGCCATAATCTGGCCTTGGTGCTCTTGCCCAGGGAGAATGGCTGGAGACCTTGATGGTGATTGGGAAAGCTATGTGGGGAACGTGGCCTCAACCCAGACTCCTGTTGCTCTATGCACGCAGCTGATCTGAGGGGGCCGGGCCATAAACAACAGCAACTCTGGGTTTCTAGGAGATGCGTCTTTAGGACTGGCGGAATCTCCTGTGTGTGGTCTTGCATGCATAAAGTCTGAAAGAGCATATTGAGTGTTATAAACTAGTATACAATTTTATTTTGAATATGAATACTTAAAACTGAAAAAGTCTACTTATTTAGTTTTTTAGAGATGGGGTCTTCTTATGTTGTCCAGGCCGTACTGGAGTTCGTGGGACTCATGGACTCATGGACTCAAGCAGTCCTCTTGCCACAGCCTTCCAAGTAGCTGGGATGATAGGTGTGTGCCACTATGCCAGCTGTATAAACACTTAAAAAAATTATGTAAACTGTAGAGAGTATACATGGGCAATGCTTTGATCCCATAAACATTCAAGCCTCTCCTATTGCATTCAAGCCTTTTCTATTCCTGTTCTGATATTTGATAATATACCAAAGGCAAGAGGTCCTCAGTAAGTCTTCAGGGAAGAATTTTTGGAAAATACTGTTTGGCTTTTAACTGCATCCGTCACTCCGGGGGAAAGGATGATAATTAGGGACTGACTGGCAGTGAGGTTTGTCTAAGGGTGCAGGACCCGGGGTAAACAGGCAGAGTAACCATCCTCCAGGCCAGTGTGCTCCGGGGACCTGAATCTTGGGGGTGAGGATGGGGGGACATGTGGCGAACAACACGTGGTCTTCTCTCTCCCTGAGAGCCACCTGCCTGGAGTGGGAGAGAGTGGGTTGTGGGTTTCTGTGTGTTAAATGCTGCTTTTCTAAACCACGGTGCCTCAGGGCGGATGTTAGGCCCTCGGGTGTCTTGGGCAGGGCAAATGCTTGGAGAATCCCAGTTGTGGGCAGTGGTGCTCCTTTGTGTTTGTTCCCAAGCCTGTCACTGTTGAAACAGAATCACAGGTAGTAGGAGCTGAGAGGGACCATCAGGGGACTGAGGTTTCAGTGCCCAGGTGGGGTGGGGATGCCAGGAAATGGAACAGAGGCTTAATGGAAATTTCTGGATGCACACAGTGAGGTTGAGGACTTGGTAGGTTATTCTGGGCTGAAGGCTGTTCATCTCAGGCCTGTGTGATGATGAGGAGGCAGTGAACATACGGCTGTCGGGGCAGCGTGGCACCCTGGCACCCTGGCTAGTTCAGTGCACTTCCCACAGCCTGGGGAGTGTGTGAGGCTGGGCGTGCAGGCTGAGGGTCATCAGATGGATGACCCCGCAGAGAGGCAAGCTCCGACAGCTCAGGGCCTGGCTTTCTTCTGAACTATCTGTTACCACGGCTTAATACTTTCCATATTTATGTAGCTAGGTGCATTAAATGGTCCAGGAAATGCTTTGATCCCATACACATTCAGGCCTCTCCTATTGCATTCGAGCCTCTTCTATTCCTATTGTTCTGATATTTGATAATTTACCAAAACGTAAGGGTTCTGCTGAGGGAATCTGATGCTTTATTTCTGAGTTTGGTCTTTGTGGACCATTTCACTGAGATCAAGCAGCTTTGCTCTGCCAGAATAGGGCTTCTGACCTTTGAAATGTTATTTCTCCAGCAGAATTGCTAGGAACAGTGAGGTACAAAGAGTTTAGCGATGTTGATTGGGCTGTATGGGCTTGAAACATGTTCAAATATTATTAGAAGAGAGACAAATGATGTATTCCTGCTGTTACTTATTGGATGCATTTACCTGGGAGATCAGAGAGGAAACTATAGGGGTGTCTGCTGGGGCCACTGAGTGGTAGCCATCAAGAGTCCCAAAATGTCAATATGGGTCTTACCTGGTCATGGTCAGTGGTGGTAGCCCTGGCCCAACTTAGTGAAGACAGGTGCATGAGAAGATCAGATGGTACTACTAGGGTTTATGCATTCTGAATAAATAAACTGAGAGCCAGCTTGGCACAGTGGCTCCCAGCTATAATTCCAGTACTTTTAAGGCCAAGACAAGAGGTCTGCTTGAGTCCAGGAGTTTGAGACCAGACGGGGCAGCATAGTGAGACCTCATCTCTACCGAATATCCAAAAAAAATTAGCTAGGCATCGTGGTGCAGGCCTGTAGTCCAAGCTACTCAGGAGCCTGAGTGGGAGGAAGGCTTGCGTCCAAGAATTCAACACTGCAGGGAGCTATGATTGTGCCTCTGCACGCCAGCCTGGGTGATGGAGTGAGAACCTGTCTCTGAAAAAAAGAAAAACAAAAACAACAAAACTAAAAACTATTTTCCATCTCTTTGGACACATCCAGGATTCCACAGCATCTGAAAGAAGGATTAACACACATGTCATAAGGACCATTTTATGTTTGCCTTTTGCTGCATTATTGGCTGATTTTCAGTAAAATTGATGTACTATTCCCTTTATCTTGAGTGTTCCCCCACCCTCTCCACTTCCTCGGCCACCTGACTCTCCTGTTCATCTTTCAAACTCCAGCTCAGGTTTCACCTTCTCTGGGAAACAAGTGTCCAGTCCAGTGAATCACACGCTTTTTGGGACCTCCTTGTACTATGTACAAATCCTCAAGTTTTATAAAACTTGAGGTTCTCCACTGAGAACCTCATTGGAATTTAAAAATACTAATATGGTGCCGATTGCATGGGAGCCACTGTTGTAGGCACTTTTATGTGTATTTACTCATTTAAGCTTCATAATGACCTGATAAGGTCAGCACAGACATTCTCCCTATATCATAGATAAGAGTAATGAAGTCCAGAGAGGTACGGTATTTTTCCCAAGGCCACACAGTTAATAGCATCAGTGCTGAGAGTCAACTCCGGGAAGCCTGGCTGTATCACTGTTCCTGAACAGCAGGCGGTGCCATCTCTCCCTGAACACCGTTGCCTGTAACAGCTAACTCGCATGACTCCCTCACTCCTGATCCCGCCCCATCTTCAGCCAAAGCTGCTCTGTTTCCTCTCAGTTCATGGCAAATCCATCCTTCCAGCTGCTCAGGCCCCAGATCTGGGAGTCATTCTTGATTTCCTTTTGTGGCTATCACACCTTTCACTGGATCCCTCTGCAAATCCAGGTAGCTCTACCTGTAGCATAGATTGACAGTTCCCACCGTTCCCGTCATGAACAATGTTGGTCTAAGCCACTGCCATGTATGGCCTGGATTATGACAAGAGACTCCTCTTTGGCCTCCCTGCCTCCTTCCTTGTCCCTAGCCTCCCATTCCCCAGCCCCACCAAATCTATTCTCAGCACAGCAGCCAGGCGATCCTTTTAAAATTCACCAGAGCATGTCACCTCTTTCCAGTATCCTCCACTGTTTCTGACTTTGTGCTTGTCTCCTTTACTCAACATCTTCTGTCTTCAAATATCTCCATGGTTCACTCCCTGCTTCTCTCTTCTTTACTCAAACATCACCTATCATGACATCTTTCCTCACTTCCCCACATAAAATAGCCCCATCCCTGCCCCCATAACCTCTGGTCTCCCCTAACCTGCTTTATTTTCCTTCCTAACACTCATATGAGATATGCGTTTACTTGTTTATTTGCATACTTCTTGCCCTCTCTCCACTAGAACATTAGCTCTATGAGGTCAGGGACTTTGTGTTTTTTGTGCACTACTGTATCTGCAGTGCTAAGAATAGTGCTTAGCACATAGTAGATGCTCAGTAAATATTTGAAGAATGATGAAAAATATTAACGAATGAATTGAATATTCACTCTGTATTGGTCATTTTTATGTTTATTTACCAACATCATGTCTTTCATTTTCGTGAGGTCTCCCAAGGCCACCTGGATATCTTTGGAAAAGTGATTGATTTCTGTTTAACCTCAGTTTCTTTATCTCTGAAATGAAAATAATAGTGCTTACCTCTAAGAGTAAGTACCTACAAAAAGCTGAGAACAGTGGCTGGCACACAGAACCTGCCCTGCCTGGGTTCCCTGGGAAGCAGAGGGAGGTGAGCATATGGGATTAGTGCTCTAGGGATCAACACCTGTGTGTGGGCGTGGGGTGGCGATGAAAGAAACAGGATGGGCCAGAGGAAGAAGTGGGGCTGCAGTCTCCTCACTCTAGGGAGTGCTAAAGCTGGAAAGGTTGTAGAGTTGGGTTGAGCTGGGCCAAAGGGCCTGGCCTTTTTATCCCCACAACAATTAGTCATTGGCTTCGGGCTGCTCTGGGAAGAGGTGTGACCTTGGGCAAGGCCCTCTGTTCACTCTCAGGTAACTCCTAGAAAGGGCTGACTACCTCCCATGCTCCCAGCAGCTGGGAAGTAAGGGCTCCAGCTGTGAGGGTGTGTTTGTGGGACTGGGTAGATACCACAGTAGCCACTAGAGTAAACCTTTTGTAAATGCTTGGGATGGCAGTCTTATTACTGCATTATTGAATCCAGCAGTTAGTTCCTGTCTAAGAACCTCCAGTGAATCTACTGCCATTGAGGACAGAACCAATGCCGTCCTTTGAGAGTCTTTGCTTCCCTGTAAAGACTTAGAATTGGACTTGATCTACAAGCCTTTCTCCTGTGGACTTCCCCAAGCAGGGGCCTGGCCTGGCTTTCCCACTGCATAGTCAGCCCTGAGGTGTCCGCATCCCCTGTGGTCAAGGTGATTCAGAACCAAACAGGGGGAGCCTTTGGAATAGTCCGGGTCAGCAGGCTTGAGCCTGGTACCACTGAAAGAGAAGGTGGGGATTCCTCCACCGCCTGGAATCCTACCACTAGAATCCTTTATGTATTGAAGCATTTTAAAAAGCATCAAGAGTGTTCTATTTAAATGCAAATAACTGTAGAAGTTAACAGCTTAAGCCTTTGTGATGAAATGCCTTTATATCTTTATTCAAAAACACTATTAAGTTTCTATTTTAAAGTATTCTAAATGTGGCAATCTTGTTATGGTTTAGCTTGGGTTTCATCTGCCTTTAGTGAAAATAAAAATAATCTGGATTCCTTCATTTGGGCATTTTCTTTGAGGAAAAGGGAGGGTTCATTAGAAAAAGGGCTGGAATATGGAGACCTGGAGTCTAGAGTGAGGTCTGTCCTAACAAACTGGGGACTTTTGCCAAGTTCCTGCATGTTAAATCTGTCAACAAAAGACAGGAGATCTGTGGAGGAAGGGAGAGCTTCTCTCTCTCTCTCCCTGCATAGCCTTAAGTACAAGTTCAAGTGCTCTCAGAAGATCAAAGGGGAAAAAAGCTGTCTTAAATAGGAAACCTTCTTGCCTAAGTTCTCAATCAGGTCCATTTATGCAATTGAAGGATTCAAACTTGTTCAATTCCGATGGGTTGAAATAACTGAGCCCTGGTTGGGTGGTTTCCAAGCCCTAAAGGAGAAGTCTCTGTTAGCTATTTCTTTCAAATTGCTGGTGGGCTGGGGGTGGGAGGCTTCCAACTGCAGCGGATTGCTTACCCAGGGCTTACCCTGGCTCTGGTAGGATGCACGTGACCGCTCCCTCTCACCCTGCTATTCTACCTGGTTCTGCTTTTAAATTTAGAGTGTCTCTGTTAGCCATAGGGAGTCCATCTGGTCTGGAGAGCTTAGGGTCTTCATTTACAGTTTTATTTTACAAATCCAAATTAATTAAAATTTAACTCAGTTCCTTGGTTGCACTAGTCACATTTAAAGTTCTCAATAGCCATGTGGGGCTAGTGCTACTGTAATAGTGCAGCAAATTCTATTAGAGAGTGCGTGAAGATGATGCCTGCCTTTCTTTTAGTTCTAACATTTTTACCTTTGAGTAGGAATATTTGTTTAGAAGAAAAATTAACCCGCATTTGTAATGAGTTGAGAGTTGATGATAACAGGTAGTTTTTTTGAGATTTACACACATCCACCAGTGCTTATCTGTCCACTTATTTCTCTGCTTCTTTCTTCGTTTTTTGAGAAAGGATCTCATTCTGTCACATGAATACTAGAGTGTAGTGGCTGGATCACAGCTCCCTGCAGCCTTGAACCTCCTGGACTCGAGTGGTCCTCCCACCTCAGCCTCCTGAGTAACTGGGACTACAGGCATGGGTCACCATGCCCAGCTAGTTTTTTACATTTTTTGTAGAGATGAGGTCTTGCTATGTTGTCTAGGCTGGTCTCAACCTCTGGGCCAAGCAATCCACTCACCTCGGCCTCCCAAAGTGCTGGAATTACAGGTGTGAGCCAAGCACCTGGCCCACTTACTTTCTTCTATTTCTTACCACCACCTGGTGAGCTAATTTTTTTTTTTGAGACGGAGTCTCACTCTGTCACCCAGGCTGGAGTGCGGTGGTGTGATCTCGGCTCACTGCAACCTCTGCCTCCGGGTTCAAGGGATTCCCCTGCTTCGGCCGCCTGAGTAGCTGGGACTACAGGTGTGTGCCGCAGCACCCAGCTAACTTTCTGTAAGTTTAGTAGGGACGAGGTTTCATCGCGTTAGCCAGGATGGTCTCCATCTCCTGACCTCATGATCCACCCGGCTCGGACTCCCAAAGTGCTGGGATTCGAGGTGTGAGCCGCTGTGCCCGGCCTGTGAGCTAATTTTTACAGATGGGAAAACTGAGGTTGAGAGAGGGTAGAAAACAGGTTG